>JAHBCN010001993.1:0-102512 GCA_019359885.1 Listronotus oregonensis
GGAATGAAACCAATTGGAAAAGGAAGAGAATATAACAAAAATGAAAGGAAAAATAATTTACGGGCAATCTGAGGTTGCAAAGTGGAAGGGGGAATTTTTTTAAGGGTACAAAACGGTTTATCTCGATTTCCGGCAAAACTACAAGTCCTATGGAAAAAAATTAAATAGCAAAAATGTAGGTAATAAAAAGATCTACAACTTTTTTTCCTTACACTTTTTTCATATAACCTTAAAATTCATGTGAAAAATTAAAATAACCAAGTTTTTAGTTTTTTATTTTTATATTTTACAAAGAACTATTTTTTTAACGAAATTTGGTGAAAACTTACCTTTTCATGTCCCAAATAGACTGTAATTTTGTTGATTTAAATTATTTATTTTTTCATTTTATTTTGACTTAATATCGAAAAAGCACCCTAATTTTCAACCGAAAATTCTCGTGTCAAAATATTTGCTTTTTTAAGAAAGGGGGGGGGGTTTTTGTTCTTAAAAATTTCCACTTTCTGATGGTAAAAAAATATACCATATGAAATGTTCTCAGAAAATGCAAACAAAAACGAAAAAAACTCGAATCCGAAATTTCTTTATTAATCATTATGTACAATTTTAAGCTATTTATTAAAATTTACACTTTAATTATTTGAAAAACGTAAGATTTGCTACAATAATAAATAAAAAATTGTAAATTAAAATATACTACTATAATTAACAACAAAGGATTTAAAAAAATCGGATTCGGGTTTTTTTTTTCGTTTCTTTGCATTACCATTTCATTTTTTTTACATCACCGACTTTTTTAAAAAAGCAGTTATTTTGACACGAGAATTATCGATTGAAAATTAAGGGACTTTTTCAGTATTAGCTCAAAATAAAATGATAAAATTAATATTTTAAATAAAAAAAAAATACAGTGTGTTTAGGACATAAAAAGGTAAGTTTTAAACTAATTTCGTATTTTTTTTTCTAAAATATAAAAATAAAAAACCAAAACTTGGTTATTTGAATTTTTCACATAAATTTTGAGGTTATGTAAAAAAAGTGTAAATACAAAAGTTGTAGATATTTTTATAACCTACAACTTTGCTATTTAACTTTTTTTCATAGGACTTGTAGTTTTGCCGGAAATCAAGATAAACCGTTTTAAAAACTCAACCCTGCCACTTCCCGACCTCAGACTATTTTTCCTTTCATTGTTGTTATATTCTCTTCCTTTTCTAATGGGTTTCATCCTCTTATATTATTTTTGGTTTCAAAATTTATCGACCCTGGTCTACAAAGGTATTTTTTCTTTACGATTTTGGCAAGCCTGAAATATCTAGGTAGGCGAGACTGCACAAGTACACAAACTATACCGCAAGAGACCCGAAAAGCTTTATTTTTGCAAAAATATGAACCGGCAACTAGATAAAAGCACATCATATCGGTATTTACAAAACTTAATTGACTAAATAAACTCAGTGACAGTTGACAAATGACATAAAGCTTGTCCGTATTTGTAGTGTTGCCATCACTATAAGTACTAGTTATTTCCTAAAATTCCTATGTGAATCGCCACGCATGTGTTTTGTTACACAGGCTCTGATGGGAGCAGTGCTGTCAAAGTACTCTTAAATAGTACTTCAAGTACAAGTACCAAGTTTTTAATTTTTTAAAAATTACTTCAAGTACAAGTACCAAGTATTCCTTAAAATGTACTTGCATTTTCAAGTAAATTGAAAAAGTACTTGAAGTAAACCAAAGTATTTAAAAAGTAAAACAAATATTTGAAGTAAAACAAAATACTTGAAGTACACCAAATTACTTAGTAAACAAAGTATTGAGTACATAAAAGTACTTGAAGTACATAAAAGTACTTGAAGTAATTAAAAGTACTCAAGTAAAACAAATTATACTTGAGTAGTATTTTTTAGGGAAGTTAGAGGGTTTATTCCTCAAAACGGGGTTTTCCAACAATTCCTAAAAGCTTTAAGGACTGAGCGGTACGTCATTGGAAAGTAGGCCAGTCGTTAAAAACTATAGTTAGAAAAACAAGTAGGGTTGCTTAGTGTCCCGTTTTAAGTCGGGCTCTTATGCATCCGTTGTCCGAAAAAATGTAAAATTGGGCCTTAAATTATTGTAAGAAATATTGGTTTTTCCCAAAATGGGTTTTTTCCCTGTGGTTGCCAACGGGTTGGCGTTAGCATCCGATACATTTGTTAAAAGCGAGTGTTTTCATATGGGTGCCTACAGCAGGTTGGCACCCAAAACTTATTCTTGGGAAATATTTTAATTTCCCATCAACACAAAATCAAGTCAGAACAACCTAACTTCAATTTTAATGTCGTTTCCATTTTATTAGTGGAAATTTTGTTTAAGTTGCCTATTAAAATACAGGGGTTTTCGTTCAAATGAAGGTAATAATGAACACATTCACAATACGAAATAGTTGGGGAACCGCTCCATCAAACGTCGAATCGCACCAATATAATATTCTTGAACTGTCACGTTTTTGCATTTTCGGGAGTGATTTGAAAACTGTTTCGTATCCTGAATGCGTTCGATAATAAAATTTTCATGAAAAATGGCTGTTAGTATTCATTATTAAATATAACAAATTGGGTATCAAAACAGAGGATTTTTTATAAGGATTGATTTCGAAAAAAGAACAAAAAGTCTAATTATCAGTAATAGTTACACTTGTCTTGCTGTTGGATCCAATTCAAATGAGCGCTGTAATGCAATACAATAGAAACAGCAGCGGTTGTGCGTATTTCTTGTTTTAACTTGTTTGTACGATTATCTAAGGCGTCTAAAATTCGAGTACTTGGTTGATTTTTTACTTCAAGTAATACTACAAGTACTTAAATAAATATTTTTCGGTAATTTACTTGGTCAAATCAAGTAAAAATCCGTATCTTCTAAAAACTAATCAAGTACAAGTACAAGTACCTCCTAATAAAAAGTTTTTGAAGTAAAATACTTGAAGTACAAAAAAGTACTTCAAGTAAAATTTTACTTGAAGTACTTCAGTTTTGACAGCTCTGGATGGGAGTCAGTATTCCAGTTCTTCTCAGAGGCCTTTGGTTTTACCTAAAAGCTCCCCATATATTATCAATAAAATTATAGCTTTAATTTATGTGATACTCATGCGCACGAAATCTATTTTGTAAAAGGCTGTTAATGGATTAGCATAACATTACCTGGAAAGGTCAAAACTTTATAAATTGAAAAAGCTTGTGTGTTTTTAACTATGTCAGGTGTAGGTAAATAACAGAGGTTGCTGCCTTTGGATGTTGAAACAAACAGTTGTTTTTAGTCTTTATTTATGCAAACAAAAATGTTAAATAATGAGAAAGATCACAATAAACATAAAAGTGGCTACAAAAAAGTACGGGAAGGGATATATCACTTTCGACATATGGTATTTTTATAAGGGACATAGATTTATGTATACTTATTTATTTACTGTAAATTTTAGATGATTAAAGACATTTTTACTTTAAATTATTAAATTGTTTTAATTTTTTTAATTACTGATTTATTTAAACATTTTGGAAATAAATTTAAATTTTAGAATAAATTTGACGAACGAGGCATTTATTTTATTTAAATAAGACAATGTTTTTAGGTTAAACCGACATTACCGACCCCGAAAATTGTTGTTCGTCGATTTTTGTGCATTATTCAACTTTCCTGTAGTTACTTTATGAAGACAATTTTAGTTAAAAATATTAAACGTGTATAAAATATTAATTAATAATTATTTTGTATATTTTGGCACAATTAGGCATAAAAATTGCTTACACACAAAAAAAATCACAACAACTAACCACAACTAACCACAACTAATTTTTTTAGGAGGGCCTATTTAACCCCCATTTAAATATTTATACTAAAAATAAACTTTTATTGTCAAATTAGAAGGACCCACCATTATACTAACAGCCAAGTAATGATCGCGTTGTTAAATTTAGCAATGTACTTAGCAATTGTTAAAAGTTAACAACGGTTTAGAATGTTTAACAAAACGTCATTGTCAGTATTATTCAATGATTTTAGTAGGCAACCTGTCAAAATCTAAGATTTTGTTAAACATTCCAAACCGTTGTTAACTTTTAACAATTGCTAAGTCTATTGTTAAATTTAACAACGCGATCATCACTCGGCCGTAAGTGTTTAATTCCTAGATCATGATTAAAAAAAACACACATTTATGTGACAGACGAGCGGACGCAAAAAAGAAGCGTATGAGTTTTTTTTTGAAGTGGCAAATCCTAATAAAAAATATCAGAACCGTCAAAAAATGTAAGTGCTTATTTCATATGAAAAGCTTTAAAAAATTTTTTAAAAAAAAGTGTCTTTTACGACCATTTTTCTCAACTAGACTCCATTTTTCCAAAAAGTATCAAATACAATTCGTTTTAGATTGGGCTTTGTATTTTCAAATGTACAATTTTTAATATTTTGCATACAGCTAAATCCTTGATCTATTTTGCCAGTCCCTTAGATAAGTACCATCAGCATCATACTATTATTTATCTTTCTCGGTACCTTCTTAATATTTAAGTATTTCCACACCTTACTGGTTGAATTATGAAGTGACTGTGAAATATTGAATAAAACAAGCTGTTTGTGGCGTCTATCTCTTCTCTAAGTGTTTAGCATTACATATTCAACCGTGGAATGCGTATAACATTGTTCTCGGGTTCTATAAATTATTTTTGAACGCTCCCTTACAGATGTTATTGTAATCTGTAATATAAATACAAGGAACATTTATAACTTATATGACTCTTAATTTTATAAACAATCAAAATAACACAAAATTTAAGAAATTGTTTCTAAGTTTTTTCAGTAGATGACCTGTGTTTTAGACCGATAAACAATCATAACTAGAGAATTATTTGTGCGAGAACGTTTTTTTAAAATTATGTTATCTTTACTTTAACCATAACGAGATATGCACGTTTGTCAAAAATCTTATGCAAGTATTTTTTTAAATAAAAATCGAGAAAAACCGTTTTATTATTAAAACCCGATATTGTTTTTCAGTATTACTAATACCGCCAATAGTTGATATTATTACTAAAAAATTTACAGTGAATGCCAAATTAGGCGTATGCCACCTCAATACGCATTAATCTATGGACTGTTAAAAACGGAAGAGTTTAAACTTTGATAGCATTTATTATTAGAAAAACCACATGGCAATGTCATGTAATTACAACTTTCTAATCCAGAAACTTATTGTCAACTTTATTAAAGTATATTCCCTATATGATCTAGAGAAAGATTATTTATATTACACCTTTATAATATATAATATAATCTAAAACTATAAAAGTAAATACATAAAACGTCAAAACAGAAATATAACACAGGTCCAAAAAAAAAGTTGTGTGTGGTGAGTGTCGGACTTAGATTTTTTTTCGCTGAACACGAATCTGAAGTTAAAATTGGGGGTCGAAAAGTAAAAAATAAAGAAAAACCCAAAAAACCAACACGGTATATTTACCTGCAGAAACCTGCTACCACGGAATGTTTGGACTACAACTATATAAACTATAAGAGATATAAAAAATGTCATAAAACAAAAAAGAGAGTTTTTTAAATTATCTATATAAGAAGTTATATAAACATTTTTCTTGAGATAAATAATAAAGGAGATATAACCAAAAATGTAATTTTGACAAAAAATTTCAGTCCAAAATAGGAAAAAGATTTTTTTTATTAATGTGTTTTTTTTTGGTTAAAATAAATCATTTATTTTATTTATTTGATTCTCAAATCACTCAAAATTTTCAAAAAAAAAATCAAAAATAAAAGAAATATATAATTTTTTATTTTTTTCTAGAGGTACCTTGAAAAAAATCTGAAAATTTGGTTTTTTGATTATAACCCTAAAAATATTGCATTTAGAAAAAAAGGTTATGAAACTTAGATTAAAGGTTTTGTAAAAATACATGGTTTGTGTCATATAAATAACGTGTGTCTTTTATAGTTTTTAAGATATTGACGTTTAAAAAAAAATAAAAAAAAAACCTTAATATCTGAAATTACGCCTTTTCTCCATTTTTTGCTGTATGACTCGCAATTTTGACTAAGTCCAGTCCTGATTTGTGTTCAGCAGAAAAACACACCACTTTTTTTGTGAGCCTGTGTAATTTTTCTTTTAAAGTCTACCATTAATTGTTAATTACAATGTAATATTCTCTGGAAGAAAGACTTAAAATCATAAAATTCATTTATTTGAGTGGTGTAGATGCGGCATAAACCCAAATATTATTATCATTTACATTATATTATTACGCTAGACTTTGACAGAATATTAACTTCTTCTGTTTTTGCATGTTGGGTATTTATTGTTACCTCCTTTTAATTTAAATTGCCATTTTTTTATACAAATTAATTTAATTGTAAAAAGGTGTTGGTAGCAAAATTTACTATTTTAACAATATTAGATAATCAGTAGGACCAAGTTGGCTTGTTTTTAATACAATTGGACAATATTTTGTTACATTTTAAAAACAGTTTTGTTTGTCATCATTCTACAGTACTGCAGAAATATTACATGTGTGGTTCCTATATTAAACACGCGTGTTTTGAAAATGCAGTATGTTTATATAAAATATATTTATTTTTTATACTTGTAAATAAAAAACTTTTATATTTCACATTTTTTACGCAATCAGGTTTACTTCAAAGCTAGGAAACGCACGCTACGGGAGATATTTTATTTATTTGCTTGGGCCGACATAAATCTAAAAAGATCAAAAAAATCTTGAGTTGGTTATTTGTTATTTCACGTGAATCGATAAAATTATTTGTGGCTTAATTTTACGCCGATGAACTGTGATTAGCGTTTTTATTTTTCTTGAAGAAGTCATTATAAAGATATTACTGGCATTAATGGTATTTTAAGAGCGGGCTTTTAAGAATGTGCTTTTCCGACCTTAATCTACAAGGGTATTTAAGTTACTTGACATAAAATAATATAACTATATTAATTTATTTTAAAAAAAGAATTTGTTCCTGGTAAACTGAAAAGCTTATTAAAAGTATACATTTTAAATTATTTTGGTAACTTACACTTATCCCAAAAGCAAAAAAAGCATCAAAAAGTTTTTTTTTAAATAAGACTCTGTATATATTAATGCATTTTTGTATTTTAAGCAACAAACCTCACGGTTTTGTGTTGTGTTTTAAGTAAATGAATGAATATACAGGGTGTCCCAAAAGTAATGGAACACAGAGCAACAGCGGATTTTTTAGGTCGATATATAGTCCAGTAACTGAAGACCTGAAAGAACCCAAAGCTGTAAATAAATCTGTACAGTTTTCATTAGTAACACAATTCTTAGGTCTTCGCGGAAGCGAGAAAAAGTTTATCACGATTCCGACGTGGGAATCCGCTGAAAATGGCCCCCCAAAGTCCCAAAAATGAGTTTCTCGCGAATATCTGCCAAAATATGCAATATTGGTGTTGCAATATTGCAACACCAATATTTTTCGCAAAAACGGCCGTCGAAAAATCCATAACATTCCACACTGGATAGATAGACGGAAACGGCTAAAACATGCAGATGGGCAAAACATTTTTTTATCAAAACGCAAGAAAGATGGTAAAGGAAATTTTCTGGGATAATTGAACACTTGCTAAGGTCTCATTATAAAAAAGAAATGTTAGTTAAAAAACATTTTTTCAAAAAATTTTAATAAATTAATAAAATATTGTAAAAAAAAACTTTTGACCGCTTTTTTTAATATTCTAGAAAAATCAGAATGGCCCAAACTCATATGCAATGATAGGTACGGATTTTCCCATTTCGGTAAACTTAAATGATTAAAAATTGTACATTATTGCCCGAGTAATGACGAATTGTTCGTCCGCCCGTTTATAAGTGAATCCATATAGATAGCGGCATTCTAGCATGTAGAGCGGCAGCTAAAATGAGAGGACTTTTGGGTCCGTCTCGAAAACTATCGATTTTTTGAAAAAAATTATAAAAAACATTTTTATAGATTACAAGAAGATCTTCATTTTTGTCAAAACAAAAATTCTCCAATTCGCATTCTTTGGCAGATATTAGCGGGAAACTCATTTTTCGGGCCTTGAGGAGCCATTTTCAGCCCTTTCCCACCTGTTAATGTTGATAAACTTTTTTTCGCTCGAAAGCATTCCCGAAGACCTAAGAATTGCGTCCCAAGGGATAACTGTACGGATTTATTTACAGCTTTGTCCCTTCATTTACTGGACTAATAATACAATTTACGTAAACTTGCTTTATCTCAAAGTTGATAATAACTAAAATACAGGGTGTTAAACTTTTAATTTGGTTTTTGTTTTTTCGTAAAAATTTCTTAAGTAAATAACAGAACGGTACAAAATTGGGCATATTTTAGATCCAATGAAAATTTTGCTATATGTTATGAACAATGGACAATCTTAAAAGATATACCAAGGAAGCAACATAACGTAACATGATTTTTTTTTGCTTTTTTATTTAAATATTATAGTTCTTAAGTAACTGAATCAAATATTTTTTTTGTTATTTTTAATTTAGACTAACAACGGCAAAAAAAGTCAGAACAGAGTTATTCAATATATTAGGTCAGATTAACTACCGGATAATACTTATTAAATTTTGTGATCCGGACTCCTTTTCGCATTATTTTTAAAAAACAGTTTATACCTTTTGCGTTAAGCGGTTTACCGGGAAGATTAAAAATTAAGAAATTAAGTTGAAATGCATTAAGATCAAAAAGTAAGATCTTGGTGAAACCTCGATAAAGCCATTAACGAACCCGATGACAAAATTAAGATAAACCTACTCGCGGATTCGCTACGACCAATTAACGATTTATTGAAATTACTTGTTACTAATCATCAAGGAATCAGAGCAGTACCACAAATGCACAATTTCAGCTTTATAACCATTTTGCAGTGGCGGCATCTCAGGTGATTCAATATAAATATGTATTTTAGGCAAATTTTTTTTTGTAGTGAAATTTTTACAAAATTTTTTTTATTTACATGTACTAAAAAGAAAATCTGATCTGATCTGAAAGTTTCAAAGGGTGGTAATACCACAGCACCTAGACTTCAGTAGGTCCTTTGTACTTCCTCTTGTAGGCAGGAGATTTACTACGTCGTTCAGACCATTGATTTCATATAGTTAACGACGTCTTTATGTAGAATCTCCCTAATTTCGGCTAATAGAGGCCAGTTTGTGTCCAGCATGTAGTTCCGTTCAAATGTGAGAGCGCAACAATCGCAACGAATGTGTTTCACAGTTCCTTCTGGACATCGTAAGGCATCTTTTCGCTATTTCCTTGTCTGGATAGCTTAGCAGTATTTTTGAAAGGTTTATCCCACTTTTCTTTAAACAAACGATGGGAGTATACTTTTATGATATCTGTTATCGCTGCTGTTGTCAATCCAATGGGGTGGCTTTCGTCCTGTAGCTGCCATGGCTAGCGGGTCAGCGGTATATTTACCTTTAGATATGTCATGCATCTTGATCCAGGTTATGTATAACACTTTATTTTAAGAGATATTAATCAAGGCATGGTGACATTCTAGTCTTTCAGTAAAAAATTATCTAAATTAAATCAAATCCATCAATCTATATGATATAAAAGGTTGTCGTGAGATTTAACTTTATAAAAAAATATCCTAGAATTACTTATGTTAAGATTAAGTTACATATTTTATTCTTGTTTATAACTGTTTGATTTAAATTTAAAATATATTTTTCCTTTTAAATAAATGTAAAAATAAAAGTTTGATCCTTTCACCAAATGTTAACAATACGAAAGACTATTTTTTTAAACATGAGATGATAGGTCCCATCTGGATTTAAAGAAGTGACGGTAAAAACATTTTATTACTCGTATTTTTCTCCCCCTACTTTGGATATCAATGACGTCATTGAAACCCCATGTTTTCCTCCAAACTGCAAAAGTTCAGCTCAATTGGTTGAGAATAACTGTTTTATAATTCTGTTACCAGATTTGACCCCGAATAAACATTCATAAATATATTAACATATATACAACAAACATTGCAAGTTAAATAAAAGCCTGTAAAAATAAGCATAGTTTGATCCATATTAACCACTACTGTTAAGACAATACGAAAGGCACTATATACTTTGAGCCTTAGCAACACATCTGACATTACCACCAGAAAGACTGATCTTTTGGACTACAAAACATTTTGTTATTTAAGCATGTTTTGTGTTGTTAAAGGCTACTTTTAAATTCCGTTTAACTCGTAAAAAATTGTAACTGATTATTACGACTTTTGACGTGGACTATCCAGACAGCATTGATCAACTTACTTCTACTTGTGGCGAAGCAATAACGGTGCTTTAAAAGACATTTAAAAAATTGTAACAGGTGACGAATCATGGATCTGTGAGTGTTAGCCGGAAACTAAACAGCATGGGGTAGTTAATCAATCTAATCCAACAAAAATTGTTTGCGCTTTAATCACTTAGAAAAAAATTGTGGCTTGCTTCTTGGAAAAACTGGCCATGTGGAAAAAGTACCCGTAACTCGGTCAAAAATGGAACCCATCCATCTATTTGCCCAAAGTCTTCTGTAAAATAAGGAAAAAAAAACAAGTGCGGTCAGATGATGCTTCATCAAGACAATGCCAACTGTCATATCATCGTCTAACAGCCGACTATGTAAGCTCTAAAACATTAAATTAATGGGACATCTGTGGTACAGTCTTAATTCTGAACCAAATGTCTTTAAAAGTCAAAGAATAAATTGCGAAGAATTTGGTTGCCTAACATGTTAAAAAGCAGGAAGGCGCAGACATATTATATTACAATATATACCATTTTATCGACCACTGATAGATGAACAAACGAAGTTTTATCAATGTTTTCGTATAACACAATCATGATTGGGCCAGTTATTGCAAAAGAAAATGTCTGGAAACCAATACTTACGACTGAAGGTAAATGACACTGATTAGTGTTCCCATTATCCGTACCATTTCCGACACGTCTTAGCTTATCCGTCAAAAAAAAGTAAGAAATCAATTCGATCGGAACTAATTGGAAACATGGGTACATAAAAGCATTTATTTCAATGTAATAATATTTTATGTAAACGGAACGGATATGAAAGGGAACGGAAATGAAACGTATAATGAGAATTAACCCTAAATCGGAAAAAACCTTTGATAGATGGTTCGAAAGTATATAGATAATAAAGGTAAATATTAAAAAAAAAAACAATAATATAGTCATTTTTATGGTAAATTACTGGTTTTTATTAGTAGACTTAAAATATAAACAGTGCATCTTGAAGTAATAAATTTCTATATCTGCTTTTGGTAACCTTAAAGAGGCCCAGAATTCAACAACATTTTAAATTAATAAAAATGAATATAAAACATGTTTTTTATTCCCTTATTGACATTATCACTTCATTTAGAATCAATGTTTCCATAAGATCTAGCACCAAACATTTACTTATATGTTATTCGTAGTTTCCCTATTTCTCTACTTCTTAAAGCTTGAATAAAAATCCTTTTAACGACACTACAAGGCATACCTAGATCCATAAATATAGAAGCAAATATGCGTGCGTAAAGAAATAACATTTTTTTGCCGAATGATCCTTTATTTAAAAACTTTTGACAAAGGTAATCTTTCTATTAAAGTAAAGGATCTCACAAAAGAACGTCGTAAAAAGAAATATAGTTATATAGTACCACTTATAATACGAATGGTTGTTAATTAGCACAGAAAAATATTATTTTTATAAAACCTTGTTGAAATTAAGTTATTAAGCGGATCCGACTTTAAATTCTCGAAGATACCATCAAAAGCCATAATTGAGTCAAGTATTATGCGTGAAAATCTCACAAGCGTACTGGATCTTTGATTCATATTTTTATTAGGTAAAAAATTAATGATATGTTGGACTACACCATTTATGGTGTACTTGTGTGTAAGATTAAATTAAAAAAAATTTTTTTTTTTAAAATAGTTTTTTTATATAATGGATTATAGCTGAGCGTACAAAAAAGAAATACTTTATTTAAGACACGAATAAAAGTGCATTTTAACCTTCTCTAGATCAAAAGTGAGAACGTAATATTACACAGCCAAAAGAACTTCATGTCACCAATTTTAGTACCATGACCTTAAAAACTGCTGAAATAATATCTAATAATAAATCTAAAATAATTGCTTTAACACTCTGTTCCACCTTTTACTATTAACTTTTGGACTGATATTTCTTAATCGAAAATTTAAATATAAAATAAATAAAATAAAATATAAATAAATACGAATTACTATCCCCAGGGTGTTTTTTCCTTCGGATGGCCAATGTTAAAAAACACTTTATTTCTATTTTACTTTTGTAATTTAAATAAAAAATATACCATGCTTACAAAAACTATTAGCTCCAATAACCATCGTATTGGGTACATTTTTATTTAAAAAAAAATACGTATAATAAGGAAAAGTAGGACAGAATATAACTTTTTGTATTTTTGTACTCTCAATTAGTGACTTCTAGTTATAAAAAAATAATTTGTTGCCGAGTAATGCACTATTAAATACATAAATTTAAAATCACTTAGGATAGCCGTTGCTGGCGTAATGTATTATTTCCTCTTCAGCTTGAAATAATTTTGTATCTTGCAAAAACAAAACTAAAAAAAAACCCTTCACGTAGAAAACCAATTACGAAATAATGATAATAATCTGCGGGATTGCTTTTACCAACTAAGTATATTCGTGTAATTATAACCGAAAATTCCTTTTTCATTGCTCGGTATATTTTAAGAGGGAATTTAAAATCAGACTGGAATTATTTTGTTCCTGAAGGTAAAGCTATATCCTAATCTTGATATGCGCAAATCCTTATGGTTTATATATTAATAATATTATTTATTTAATAATATATTTTTATAAATTTAATAATTAATTTTTTTAAAACGAACCCTTGAAATGTTTTATTAACATTTTTTTAAAATTAATGGGTTTTTTTTAAAGAATGGAAAATTTCCAAAATTTAAATAAAAAAATTTAAAGATTTTTTAATATTATTTAACCCATTTTTAATTTTTGTAGTAAGCACGCTTATAGAGTTTTACTCTCAACGTTTAAAATATGAAGGTGGACACCAAGAGTGGACAAATTGGCCATCAGAATCATGTCTTGTAATTGGCAAAGTTAAATTATGATCCCTGTAAATGGATACGTCCTAATCGTTTCATTTGTTATTTATTTTTCTTTTAACAAGCGCAAGATATATAAAGAGCATATACATATGTGTGTTTTTGGATTTTAAAGGTAAAATAGTAAAACATGTAAGTTTCGATTGCCTGGGACGTTTGGTGCAATGTGACTTGAGATTGTCATTCATCAAAACTAACCACAACTAACGACAACTAACCTTAATATCTAATATACAACAAACGGGTGTAATAATCGAATTATTATGCACCTCTCATTGTCCCTGGTATGTGGTTAAATGGAGTTCTTCTCCTAAACATTATACCCGCCAAAATATTTTTGACACATCGCGGTTAGTACAACTGTGATGACTATTATAGCTCTATTTACAAGTCCTAGTCTTGTTCGAACTCTTATTCGGTTATCATCATACTACACCAATCCAGATCCATCATATCCAAAAGCACGATTCTCAATTCTCCGAAAGCCAGTTTAAATGAATACTAGCCCACACTTTTTAGTAAAAAGAACTAGCAAAGCATAAAGACCTTCTGGAAAGCACTCCTGACGCTAAAATTATTCTACGAATTATAGGGATGTGAGATTTTGGTGGAAAGTAATTCTCCGATTTCTACGATGCTTATATCGTCTGACCTCAATTTCAAGCCTGCTTTGTACTTGACCAGCATTTCGTTGCCATGCCAACCGCATTTAAAAAAAACAGTCCGTCTGTCGTTATAAACACAGAATTCATTATTATTGTTCTTTATTTTTATAAATAAAGCCTTTATATATATATTTTTTTAATTTAAAGTAATCTTTATTTATCACTCAAGCTATAGACTTGTCATAAAAATACATACTAAGTAAAATAAATAAAATAAAAAGCTCCTAATCTATTAACATACATCAAAATGATAATAAAATTATCGTAAAAATACATAAACACAAAATATTACCAATACAAACCGATCACTATTTAAATTTCAAATTGATAGGTACTTATGCACATCATAAAATGCTTGTCCCACTAACAAATACTGTAAGGTATTCTTTAGGAATTTAGTACCTACTTTTAATATTAGCGACACGTTGCAAAATCTTATTATAAAAAATAATTCCCTGAAATGTAGGGGAAATTTGAGTGACACTCAAGCAAGAATATGAAAAATGTAGGTGATCATGAGTTTTGTATCACATAATTTATGAGCAGGTATATTTAGAGGGACGAGAGAGTAAAGATTCCTGAGTTTACAAATGTTTGTCAGCAGTGCGCACCCGGTGGCAAACCTAACATACATCTAAAACTCCTCTTCTGTCAAACAAAGACGCCATCAACATATTATGCTGAATTTTCCCAAAATATTAATCCATATGATATATTTGATTGGACTATACCATAATATGCCAATTTTAATACTTTTGGTGAAACAGACTCCTTTAAGTATCGAATCAAAAGCGAGATTTATTTAGTTTAATTGTTAAACCATTAAAATGGCCCTTCCAGGTGATTTTCTGATCCAGTGTTACTCCCAAAAACGTTATATTGGTAACCTGAGCGATAGATTGACGATTTGCTTTAATTAAACAACTTGGTCAATTGTTGCGTTTTTTGGAAATAAATTTATAAATAATGTCTTGTTTGTATTCAAAAATAACCCATTATTTGTACATCAGTTACCAAATTCAACTACCGATCGATTTGACCTTTCAACAGTCGCTTCCATATTGTATTCAGAAATTTAAAAAAATCGTATCTTCAGCATATAAAATCGTTTTACTTGGAGAGGGGTACCCCATAGGCATGTTGTTAATGTATATTATAAATAGTAGGGTCCAAGAATAGATCCCTGGGAACTCATGTCCGTACCTCAGCGACATCTGACCTACATTTGCTAATTAATAATTAAGGAAACTACTAAAATTTTTATTTATAAAAAAGAAAACAAAATACTATATTAGTACTGTCATGTAAAATAAAAATAATAATTAATATTTTACATCAGTGGCGACTTTTTAATAAGAGCTGCGGAGCTGCAGCACTGCTAAACATTTTTCATTTTTAAAAATATTAATAATGCAATAATCTAAGCTTTGGCTAGTTAATTAGGTTCATTCATCATGTACCTGTATTATTTGACGTTTTAAATACTATACTTACTGCCGAACACCCTGTATAAGAATAAGTAAATTTTAAAACAGAGGATCAAAAAACAATATTCTAAAACATAACATATTCCATTTAAAAGGGGTAAAAAATAATAAAAAGTACTGCTCCATATGTATTATCTATCACCATATTTTGTGTCACACATACTTATTATTTTTGACTATATGCCTAACATTTTTTATTCATGTTTTTCTAAGCTCGAAAAACTCAATAAACTGTAAAGTATACATTGCGACAGGAATCTTTATTACGTTCCAATATGCCAGAAAGAACAAAAATCATGTCCCGTAGCTATCCTCATGGAGAGTTGTGACATATTTGGGAATTACAGATGGCGCGAGTGAATGTACGTCCCAGGTGTGAAAGCGGATTTATGTCGTCCGTGTTAGGGTCGGACAGGTGTGGAAAATTGTTCGAGAAAATGAGATGATTCGAGCCGAAAGATTGGAAAGGATACGATCGGCGACTGATGACTTTCACAAATAAATTTTATAGCAAAAAAAGCAAAGGCAAATATAAAAAAGACTAACATATAAGTAGTATTTTTTTTCTGATTCATTAATGATAAAAATAAATTTATTTCTTTACATTTATAATCACGTGAAAGATGCTTCAAAAAAGGGCGAGTCTATAGAAACCATTGACCTTTACTCTGACGGCTCAAAGACCAAGATGGGTACAGGCTGGCAATATTCCAACTTTATAAACCTAATGGATGGACAATGGGTGCGAACCCAGCGTGCTTTTATCCGAACTGACAACCATAACCAACGGTTACGAAATAGAAGCCGCAACAATACCAACAATATATCTTGTTTATGACATAGACAAGTATACTAGCCTACAAACTGTAACAAGAAACTGAGATCGTGGAAACATTTTGCGATTGTCCCGCCCTCACATTTAAACAGAACTTCATACTAGGCACAAACTGGCTTCTATTAGCGAAAATTGGGGAGATTCCACATAAAGTCGTTAACTATACTAAATCAATAGGTTGGACGACGCAGTAAATCTTCCGCCCACAAGAGGAAGCACAAAGGACCTACTGGGTCTAGATGCTGTGGTATTACCACCCTCTGAAACTTTCAGGTCAGATCAGATAGATGCTAACGAAATGATTTTTGGTGACGAAAACGAAAAAATGTTATGCGTGAATACAGTACGATGCAAAAATTACAATTTCTTTAATATAATTCTTTATGACCCACCGATCAACAGTTCCAACGGGCCAGAAATCAAAAGCCTTTGTGCTACAGACTCAATAAGGATGAATGCCTGGATATCTAAACAAGGTCTACCAGACCACCGTTTACTCCATTTAAGACGTATAGTATCGTTTCTTTGTCCACACCTAAAATTACCCTATCAGGCAAATCAAATACCTTCTAGGGAATGAAAACAACTTGCACTTCCGGGTTTCTCTGGAAATAAGTAGCCCAGACCAAAATATCAATTTTTAAATAGGAAATACTTGTTTTTAACACAAAAATTAATTCTGTGCCGTTAAATATTCGAAATTGCGGTAGTTTTTACCTCTAATCGCGACTAAAAGAAGGTGATCTGAATCGGAGGTTTAGATTTTCAGAAGAAACATGTAGGTTTTTTTTCAGAGAAATAAATAATTGTAAAAACAATTCTAAGTACCCGTCTGCAGATATATCCTAGCCAATCTTATAACGGTTATTAAAAAATTATTTTATTAAACAAATAACGTTAACGTGTTTCCTGTTATAAATTATAAGATTGGATTACCGCTTCATAATAAGGGTGTAAAAAGTATGACGCTCACGATTTTAATGAGCGATAATGAAGCTCAAAACAAATCAAAAAGTATATGCCATATGACATATGTGTTAAAACTCGTTAGATTTTTTGTTTAAACGATATTAAAGTTACAAACTTTGGAAGTAATTATTTCTGAAAAGCTTTACAATTGAAAACTTTCGCCCTAATTGCTTAAGTAGATTCATTTTCTAATAAAATAAACAAGTTTTAAATGATTTTATCTACAAATAAAAAAGTAATAACAAATTTTTCCCTATCTAAAAATTTAAAAAACAATTGACAACAGCGCTACCCAGAAGTCTTGTGAGTGGAGTCAATTCAGTCGTTCATTATGCGTACTGTCGCAATATTTTTGTCCGTTCAAAATATTTTAAAATCGGGAAAATATGCCGATATGTTATTAATTTGCGGCAAGGCAAACCAAAATGCTAATCTAGCAGCTTAAATTTACCGTGAAAGATTTCCACCACGGCTACATCCATTTAAGACAATCAAGCTACATCCATTTAGGTGTACCAAGGAGTTTTAAAAACGAGATGTGTGCAACCGAGAAATCTAAATAGAGAAACTGGGAGATACATAACTGTGGAACAAGAGACAAGAATTTTGGAAATTGTGGAAGAAAATCCTGGTATTTCTACAAAACTGCACAGTAAACCTATCACATACCACAACTTACAGGACCGTACGTGTACAGGCTTTACTACGTGAATTTTTAATAGGGCTGAATTAATTAGGCAAAGAAGGAGGGTGGTGATAGTACGCGAAAACTGGGTTCGTCGATTTGAGGCTTGTGTAGAAATTAGACGACATTTTGAGCAAATTATTTAAACCAAAATGTAGCTGTTTCTTTTTTTATATAATTAGAACTTTCTATTACTTAAGCAAAATAAAAAAGTGCTGTTTTAAAACATAATAATTTGTGTTCCTAAAATGGATATTCAGACTAATTTAGTGGTAAGTACAATTATTTTTTACAAATTAAAACCCCAAATAAAGTAAAAGAAAAAAATGTAATTTCCCCAGGGTGGGCTGGCGCATAAATGCCGCAAAGCTGGATACTGTCCAAAAAAAGTAAGAAAATATTTAACAAAACAAGCTAAATAATCCTTTGGTTTAAATTGATATATCCAAGACACGAAATAAAGTATAAAATACTATTTCTAGTATAGTGTCAAATTTATTTTGATATTAAAGCCTCTGATTTACAATTTAAAAATTAAGTCTAGCATTAAGAAAAATATAGTACAAGCGATAGGATTTTTACGTTTCGCCTCGCCATTGTGCTACCTACACCAATTAAGCCACATGAAACAAAATTAAAAGATACGTTAATTAGAGATCAAAACAACTGGTTATAATAACTAGGAGTAGCAACGTTCTCATATTCATAAAGACCTGTCACTGAACAGACACAACATAATATCGTTGTGTACGCTATCATCTTAATTTGTGGTCACGGGTTATACTACAGTAAATTTCGAGTATACAGTATACAGAACACACGATGGGTCGCGTGACTCGGCTCTATCCCTCAGAGATAATGTCGCTTTATCTTGATAGAGACCCTCGAGATCAGCCATTAAATTATTATTCGGAAATTACGGGCACATTTGGGAAGTTTGCCAGGAAGATAAACTAATACCGTTAATAACAAAAAACAGTTTTATTTAATCATTGACTCATTTTTACTATAAATTAGTTTCATAATAGCACAGTTTATATAGATGTTTCGCATTCTGCCATTTGTGACATTACTTAATAAATTTTAAAAAATCACAAATTTTTTAAATTTCCTAAAGTACATATTTAAATACTTTTAATTTTGATTTAAAGGGAATAACTGCAAATATACATCACTAACTTGTGACATTAAAACACGAATTATAGGATCTGGTGACAAACATAAACTAATTACCCTTATAAATTAACAAATATATACAGGGTGTCTCAGAATATGTGGGCAATCTCTCAGAATATAATAGAAAATCTAAAAATATTATGACAAGTAGAAATCCTTTTTTTTTAATAACTTTTAAAATACTAGACGTAATTTAATATATTTTTTATATGATGGCTACTAGATAAGTCAAACTAAATAAGCCAGATCATTTGGTTATTTAGTTTGCCAGGGAGACTAGCTCTGACAAATAATAGCAATTTACATCTAGATAAAGGCTTAACAATATTTTGATATTTAACCTTAATAAAAGATTGATTGATCTCGATAAAATCAACAGTTTACGAGAAATAAAATATGGTTGGTATTTTTTTAATTATACAGGGTGTTTTCTAATTGTACGTCAATTTTAAGGGAGGTAATTTTTGGGTGCGTTTTAAGAAGAAGACTTTATATGAACGTATGTCCTAAATGTCTTAAATTTTGAGATACAGGGTGGTAAAATTTTCAAAAATAAATCATTTATTATTAATATCTGTAATACCACTTAGATATTTCAATGAAATTTGGCATACATGTACTATGTATAAAGAAGCATTTTTTAGTGTACCACATTTTTTTTATTTGCCCAAATAGGCAGGTCAAATTTTGAACGAACATCAGTGGATGGAAATAAAAAAAATGTGGTACACTAAAAAATGCTTCTTAATACGTAGTAGTGCCAAATTTCATTACAATATCTAAAGTGGTATTACATATATTAATAAAAAATTATTTATTTTTAAAAATTTTACCACGCTGTATCTCAAAAGTTAAGACGTTTAGGACATACGTTCATATAAAGTTTTCTTATTAAAATGCATCCAAAAATTGCTTCCCTAAAAATTGACGTACAATTAGAAAACACACTGTATAATGTAAAAATACCAATCATGATATTTTATTTCTCGTAAACTGTTGATTTTATCGAGGTGAATCACGAATATTCTTTTTTAGTTTAAGGTTAAAGCTATCCAAAAATAATATTGTTGAGCCTTTGTTATACAGGGTGTTAAAAAATTGCTATTATTGTGTTAGAGCTGGTCCGTCCTGCAAACTAAATAAGCCAAATATAAATTGATGGGTTCTTTTAAAGAAGACTTATCTAGTAGGCATCATATTAAAAAAATATTAAATTACGCCCAGTATTTTAAAAGTTATTTAAACAAAAACGATTTCCAGGAGCGTCGGTTATGTAGGTGTATCTTCGTAGGGGAGGGTCATAGGAAAAAATTTATTGAAACTTGTCATAATATTTTTAGGTTTTCTATTAGATTCCAAAAGATTGCCCATATTCACACCCTGAATTAAAAAAAAAATATATTGAAAAATAATCACGCGCATCCAACTTTTAAAAAGATGCGGTTATTACATTTTATAAAAGTATTGGCACAGTAATGGTACAGCAAATTTAGTTAAGGTCGTCAACTAAAGCTTCCAACCAAACTTACACTTTGCCTAACTTTAAAGCAACTTAGGTAAACTAACTTTTACTTCTCCTTAGTTTAGTGAGTTTAATTCTTGTAAACAAATTTAATTTTAAAAAGTTATGCTAAACAACAGGATCATTTATTCAAAAGTCCCGTTGGGTACATGCCAAAAGAAACGATGGGACCGCTTCAGTCCTAGTCCGGGGGTATATCGACTAAGCCTGCTCAGTCCTATTGACCCCTCTAAACTAGCAGATCGCCCAAAACAGAAAAAAGAAAACCTTCCAAGAAGCCCTAAAAAATCTAAACAATTATTTATGTTTCGGTTGCAAGTTTGCCACCGTTTTCAAGTTAAAAATAAAGCATAAAAACTTAACTGAAAATTAAATAATAATTAAAGTTAAAATTGTTAAAATTTTGGTAAAAAATTATAGAAATTTTGTGATCGCTTTTATAATTTTTGACGTAATGTCATATATGACTAATCGGTTGTAACTGGTATATTTATTATTATATAAAAAGTGTGGTGTGTTAAATAAATATCTATAATTTTTTATCAAATTTTAAACAATTTTAATTTTAATTGTTATTTAATTTTTAGTTAAGTTTTTATACCATATTTTTAACTTAAAAACAGTGGCAGATTTGCCACAGAAACTTATATAATTGTTTGGATTTTTTAAGGCTTTATTAAGGGTTTTCCTTTTTTTCTGTTTCAGGCGATCTGCTAGTTCAGAGGGGTCAATAGGACCAAAGCGGTCCTATCGTTTCATTGGCGTGTACCCAACGAGAATTTTTCAATAAAATAAATATGGTCCTGCTCTGTTCTTGTTAGATGATGTCCGTCCCAGTTAAATAAAAAAATTAAATAGATTTTATATTAGACATTTTATATAGGACAGGCGCAAACATGAATAAAATCAGAAAAAATAGTTTTCGACCTCCCGCGGCTTATGAAGCTTGAAGAAACCATGAGAAATGAGTTAAGAATTTCAATCTAAACCGTGTTTATCCGTTTAGTTGTCGGTTCCCGCATTACGCGCGGATGCAACGTGATAAATGCCCTGGATTTATCAAGTGCAGTGGAATTCTCAGAGATGACAGGCAGCCGCTATAGCCGGTTAATGCTGTCTGCAACGAAGGGATTAAAATCGGACGAGTATTTAAGTAATTGCTCTTGTATGAGCTATTTTGAGAAATGTATATTGATAGATAGGATTAGTTTGAGTAGTGCTAACGCAGCAATATATCTTTCAATGAACCAAATTGTTTTGGTTCACAAATGACACTTCTGCTTAAAATTTAGTTACGTCCTGCTTGCCTATGTTACTAAATAGAGATAAAGACTTACATTTTTAAGTGTACCATCAATAAATTCATACTTTATTCACTCTTTCCGACATAGTATTGGGGTGAGTTTCACCAGAAATGTCTTATTTAAGAATAAAACAAATACCTCTCTCAATGTCTGAAAAAGATGAATAACTATTTAGAACCTATTTTGGATGGTTTATTTCTCTCTTGTAGGTACCAGGACATTCAGGAATAGAAGGCAACGAAAAAGCGGATGAGCTTGCAAGACAGGGATCATTCACACCATACTTTAGGTCAGAACCTGTCCTTGGAATGACCAAAACCACAGCACGAGGGCAAACCAGGGAAAGGATCCAAAACAAACACGAGGAATACTGGGGAAACCTCAGCAGAATTAGACATGGTAAAAGCTTCATAAGAGGCCCATCCCAAAGAACGAAGAAAGAACTACTCAGACAAAGTAGGAAAAGACTTCCATAACAGTAGGATTACAGAGGGAAAGAAATAGCCTACAATATTCTGTGCGAATGTGAAGCATTCATTTACAAAATACAGGTATTATTTTGGCAACCGAAAATGAGCCCACAGGAAAATATTAATCAACCAGTCTTAGGGCTAAACAGACATGTAGAAGGAACAAGACCCATGGGAGGATTGGTATAAAAGATAATGGGAGATTAGGCACAAAAAGCCCAAGAGGCTGCGCTGCCTCCGGTAGTGAATCAAGACGGCTCTCAGAGAAGAAGAAGAAGAAGGATGGTTTTTCACAAATCATTTATCCTCAACGTAAACAATCGCTCGTAGGTATACTCCTGTCATTTTTGTTTTATAACCGACATATTTTTCTCGTTTTGTATTTAATCAATTTAATTAATAAAATAGAAAGCAAATGTATTAAAATCAATTTAAAGTTGCGCTTTATTAAAAATAGGAGTAATGCTTTTTTCTTTTTCCAACTTTCCGCAGACGCGTATTATATTATTAAGGATAATTGGTTAAAAAGCAAATAGAGAATTTTCTTTATGACAGCCCACGAAGACTTAAATGACGCCTCAGTACCCAGGTACCTCTGAAGTACCCCTATGAACGTCTGGGTAAAGTCAGCCAGACGGGACCCTACAGTTTAGGTAGAACCAACGGCACATGCTGTTCACTGGCGGTCACCCATCCAATTACTACAATACATATATATATATATATATATATATATATATATATATATATATATATATATATATATATATATATATATATATATATATATATATATATATATATATATATTATATATATATATATATATATATATTATATATATATATATATATATATATATATATATATATATATATATATATAACAGGTCCTGCAGCCACCTCCCGTCTAGTAGCTCATTTATTATTGACTGTAAAATTTTCATATTTTGCAGACGTTACCTTTTAACCCACTGTGCATTTTAGGGAAAATATTTGGTTATACAGGTGTCACAAAAGGTGTGACGTCACGATGGTGCATTTTTTAAATAGAATGCTCTGTATTTTTTTGTATATTTAGGTACCTCTTGTGGTCATTTATATTCCTCTAAAATTTTGTTATCATCGGTTTAGTATTTCAGAGAAAAAAATAAAATATTAAAAAACTGCTTTGCACCATTGAATTTAAAAGAATAAAATACCAATAGTGCTAATAAAGAATGAAACAAAGAAGTTATTAATAACAATATCAAGTCATGTTTGGTTAATTCGAACTGTACAGGTGTCCAAATTTAGGTCAAACCAAATTTGAAAGCACTTTATTTTTCTTATTTTAAAAGTGAGCCCTGTATATTTTTAGGTCGTTAGATGAAGAATTAAAAAACATTTTCTAATTATAACCATCAACTAAACATTAAAAGTTATTCGTTGAAACTCATTTTGGCATTATTTAATAGTAAAACATTGAATAATGATAGGTGCTATGAAAACAATTTATTTCATTGAGTATTTAATTAGAATTTATTTTGATATTATAAAAATTGATAAATTATTATTATTATTAATTAAATTAATTAAGAAGAACCTTTAAATGTTAAATAAACGTAATTTTAATTTTAGCAACATTTATGTAACTTTAACCAATTTCTAGATAATAATTAACGTTATTAGGAAACTCTAATGTCAATAAATTGTTTTTCGTAGCCACCTACCATTTTTATCCAGTGATATTACTATGGAAATAGATGCCAAAATGAGTTTTCAACGAATAACTTTTAATGTGTTAGGAATTTCGATAGTTAAATTAGAAAATGTTTGTTTTTTAATTGCATCTAACGATTAAAAATATACAGGGGCTCATATTTAAAATAAGAAAAATAAAGTGCTTTTAAATTTGAAGAGTTTGACCCTAAATTTTAGACACCCTGTCTCGAATTAACCAAACATGACCTAAGCGACTGATATTACATTACTTAATAAGTTTCTTGTTTAGTTCCATTAATCAAGCACTATTGGTATTTTTATTCATTTTTAAATTCAATGGTGCAAAACAGTTTTTTATATATATATATTTTTTTGAAATTACCAAACAAGAAAATGAAAAACTAAATACAAAAATACAAAATACAGAGCATTGCATTTAAAAATGCACATAGTGACGTCACACTTTTTTGTGACACCCTGTATAATCAATTTATTTTCCTAAAATGCACTGTGTGTTAGTGACGTCTCCAAAATATGAAAATTTACAGTGAATAATAAATGAGCCACATAAAGACGGAGGTGAGCTAGGGATCCTGAATATATATAATTATATATATTATATATATATATATATATATATATATATATATATATATATATATATATATACATATATATATATATATGATATATATATATATATATATATATATATATATATATATATATATATATATATATATATATATATATATATATATATATATATTTATTTATTTATTTTTTTATATATAAGAGTCTACTTGTAAGACATATATCGATGTCTGGCGGCAAATTTCATAACAGCTAGTTCATAGCAGTTCTTTAAAATTTACTTACTTCTAGGAGTTTATTAAGGAAATCCACTGTAGACGCTTCAATAAAAATGGATTTTTTAAGACTTAATAAAATAAAATTTAATATTTTTGGACTGGTATCAGTTTTGAAGATCGCCAGACATTATTTTTTTGGTCTGATGGCCTTACAAACTGGTGTATTGGCCACCGCCAGACATTAATCTAATATCAATTTTTTGTATTGGTGGCATTTCAGATATTTATTGTTAACTTTTTTTTATAATTTATATCGTGAAAAAATAATTCTGTCGTGAATAAAAACACATGCAACATTCTTTTTATCTAAATGTATCGAATAAAATAAGGCGCTTTTAAAAACAGGGCAATAAATATGGTTTCCTATTAAAAAAATAACAATTTTATGTCGTTTTTTTATTTCAATTTAAATAATTTGTATAATTTAGTGTTCTTCACTATTCCTTAAAAAACATACCACCAGATGGGTCTACATTTTTCTTTTAATTTGAGAAAGGTCACAAAAAAGAGCCCTATATTATCCTCGTAGAATAAGCCTGTATATGACAAAAAAAGCTTGTATGCTGTTATCTGGTTTTAAAAACATTGTTTACAATGCCGTAACTGTCGACAAATTGTGCAGGTAAATTAACCTTGTAACCAAAAAATTTTGTTTAATTAAAAGAGGAAAAAAGGAGTTATAAAACTATTATACAAATTTATATGACTCCGGCAAGTTTTAAGTTTTTTTTCCACTTTTAGGACACATGTCAATAACAGATTGATTCTATTAAAGAAATATTCGTATTGTCCATTCCAGAACGAGCTTTATTTCTGTTTCGCATTATTCTAAAACTCTAATTGAAAAGTACTGTAGAGTTTAAACTAAATAGTTAAAAGCAGGCAAAAAACGGTTTTAAAAGTTTGGGACTTGGTATTTAGCAACATAATGCTATAGACATAGACAAGCTGTGGATTTAGTTCCACGTGTTTATATTTTGTAGCTTCTTTCTCTTATTTTATTATAAGTTTTTCTCTATGTGCATAAATATTGTTCGTGTTGTCAAAATTTTTAATCTTTAATGACGAAAAGGAAATGGGTAAAGATCGGCCTTTTTTGGTGAAAATTTAAAGTTTTAATTTAGGCCATTTTATTGTATTTATAATAAGTCAAAGTATATTTATTTACACCTACAATGAATTGGTAAAAAAATATCAATTACCAAAAAAAAAATATATATATATATATATATATATATATATATATATATATATATATATATAATATATATATATATATATATATATATATATATATATATATATATATATATATATATATATATATATATATATATATATATATATATATATATATATACATATATATATATATATATATTATATATATATATATATATATATATATATATATAATATATATATATATATATATATATATATATATATAAACTACCATTTTTCATTTGAAATTACACATTTTAAGCTTATAAACTAGTATTTATTTATTTTGGTGCGTTGAGTCCATCATAATATAATGTAAAATGGCAAAGTTTTTTTTTGTCATATGTTAGTCTGATTTTTTTACCAATTCATTGTAGATGTAAATAAAGATACTTGGACTTATTATAAATATAATAAAATGGCCTAAATTAAAACTTTGAATTTTCACAAATATGATTGGCGAAAAAAGACTTACAGAATATTTACCCACCTTCCTTTAAATATCATTATTTATTCCTAATATTAACATACACCATATTTGCATGCTGTTCAAAAATTTGGCTAATTTTTTTTATCTCAAAGCCAGTATCAATTTAGGCAACAATTTACCGTTTGTTGCAATTTAATTGCGTGAACCTGCAAATTTAAATACTTTAATTGGCACTTTCTGTTTGATGTTTTGCGATGGGATCTGTTCTGGATTTATTGCAATTTTTGAGCCATTATCAGAAGAATGTTTCAACACAAAATTTCCAGGCTGCAAATATAACCCACACTAATTTATAATTGATATTTTCTAACCTTTAAGTAGTATTTTGTTTGGTTTAAATACAAAGTAGTTTAAATTCCCAAGTCTATTAATTTTAAATATAAATATATAATAAATATAAAATATTTAATTATAAATATTGTAAATTAGAGAACTTCTGTTAACGGACACCCTTTTATATCGGCCACTTTCAAGCTAACAAAAATCTACGTTATAGGAAATCCCGTATATAAAAACCCTTAGATAATGGACACCCTTATAAAACAGCCACGGCCTGAACAATCTTAATTTTGTATAATCTATTTCAGGTAAATCAACCTTTCTATATTGGCCGGAAATTCTTTTGGGCTAATTTTATTTTATTATTTTATGATTGTATTCTGCAAATTTTAAAGGTAAAAATACTTAACAATAATATTTATGGCCAGGTTTAAATAGCATTAGTGGCTTGGGGGATTATCTTCACATTATATTTTTAGTTGTGTCTTAAATGGATAAGAACAAAGTTATCGCGTTGAACGAAAGTGTTTAACTTCCCCAACAGAAATCGTGTCACTAAGCGAAAAATTGATGTTATATCGCGAAAAGTGAAAAAGTAAGCTTTGGGTTCGCGAAAACAGGCTAAAAAGTTTGGTGTTGGAAAATCCCAAATAAATAATATTATCAGAAATAAAGCTAAACTAAATCGAATGTTTAAAAAAGGTGTTAATTTAGAACAAAAGAGGAAATTCCAGAAGTAGGAAAGATTGGCAGTAGATCAAGTCGTCTAAAATTGGTTTTGCAAAGCAAGAGGTAAAAATGTTCCAATACCTGGACCTATAATTAAACAAAAAGCACTTAAGGCAGCAAGCAATTTAAAAATGAAAAATTTTGTAGCCTGGAATGGTTGAACAACTGTAACCTGGCAATACTGGCCACCCTTCTATAAAGGCTAATTATTCCTAATTTTATGATGACCGTTATAGAAAAGTTTCACTGTATTTATATCTAAAAAAATGGCGACTTTATTGCAAAATTAAATTAGTTCTATAGTGTTAAAATGATTGCAATGTATTTTTATTCGTGTCATTACTATACAGTTTTTTTTAACACAAAGGGATTAGTAAAATCTTTTCAATTTAAAAAAAAACTTGACTTATTTTATATTTCAGAATATTAAAAAGCTGAGATTTTTGAATGAGGGCCCTTATTTTACAAAATGTTTTGGATGAGCTTTTCCCCTTTTTTTGAGTTCAATAAAGGGGAAACTCAGCATTTTCAAGACTAGAAATTCTAAGACTATTCCTACCTCAGAAACTTAGGTTTCTTAGATTGCAAACTTCTAAAATACCCCCTAAATATACGATACTACCGCCCCTTCTTCGAGTAAAAATGGACAGTTTGTGTAACTGTAATGTTTTGTTACTTTGTGTTCTAAAACCTACTTACATACAAAGTTTCAAGTTTCTACTCCCTCCGGAAGTGCCCCATAATTTGGATAAGTCAATTAGTAAATGAGTGAGTCAGTCAGCGGTAAAATGGGTGATTTTCAAAATGGCATATCTTAAAGACCACTTGACGTAACTTTATCAATTTTTTCACAGGTAATATGAATTCTTTTGTGAATTTATATACTAAATCTCATATCTTTATGTGAAACGAGGCCAAAATTATGATGGGGGAAAATAGGCTAAAACATTTCGTTTAATATACACACATTTGAGTAGTAGGCAGGAACTTAGCATGGCGCACTGCTGTGCGCCTAGATTTCATTACACTGCATGCCTTAGAATCCGCTTTTTTAAATCTCCGATTGTTTACTAATTTGAGGCACAAACTATATTGGTCGAAAGAGTAAGGCTTTTTATTTGTTGACATCGTTATAAAAATAATTTGCAATCCTTTCATTGCACCTTATCAGAACAAAAAAATACTTTTTTAACTTAATGACAGCTTACAAAAGTTTATACCGAGCCTAAGTACTAGGTACCGTGGGAACCGAGTTTTTAGATGTTTAACGCATTTTATCCCCCATTTGTGTTAAAGCTGTACAAGCGCCAAAACATGTGGAAATTTTATTTTACGGCACCTTTTAGACAACGCAGTAGTGCCACCACGGATGCTATACAAATCCAGACGAAAGCTGTGGGTTCCGAATCACACCCAACGGTACACTGGGTTCACTGGCGGTCACCAATCCCATTACTAACCTATTAAGTCACTAGCCGTGCCCGGCGTTGCTTAACTTCGCTGTTACCACAGGAAGCGGTGTTTTAACGCGAGATAATAAAAATATTTTACAAAATATAGCACTCACAATTACGACCAGAAAAGAAACTTTTAATGAAAGAACTTGCTTTAATTTCTCTTTGTCTGGATGATTTTCTACCTAACTAATATTTTTACCCTTTGGGCCCACTTCAAACTCATATATTAATATAAAGAGGGTGGTGTGTGGTCACCCTTGAAATGAAACCGTCTACTAAAGACTGCTGTTTTTTAAATTTTTCCCTTTATACCCTCCAAGGGTCTGTTGTAAACCTAATTACTCCAACTTTAAGTTATCAATGGGATGATCTCAGCGTGGATAATCGATTAAACAGTGTGCTTTTATACGTAAGTCGAGTAGAAGACTTGTATTTTTTAAAGCATTTTTTGTACTTTCGACATATTACTATCTTATAACAGTAATGTAATATTGGTGTATATGTATTTGTATTTTTTTTTACTTTGCATTACTTATGTGAAATTTTTCAATTATAATTTTAATATTTCTTAAAAATAGTAATAGAAAATAAACTCTGTATAAAATCTCTTCAAGGGACTGAGACTTGTAAAGAGGCAGATAATTATATTAGAAACAAGTTTTTTACAGTCTTTTTATAAGTCTCTCGGCTAATGCCTTTTTTAATATATTTTTGAACAAAAATACCTTTTCCCGATCCCTTTTCGTATAGCTTATAAAATCCATCCATGGAAACTGTTCATAACAAATTGATTTATTTATTAATGACATATTTTATTTCGGTCAGTGAAATTTATGCCATTTTCAAAAATGAATTCAGATTTGGAAGAAAATACGGATATTCCTGATATTATATTACAACAAACGGCAGAAGGAGGAGATTTATAACCAGTAGAAACCAAATAGAGATATGAACATGAAGGTATCACATTTTACCAATGGCGGACTCAGAAAAGAATCGTAATAGGAGTGACGATATTCTTGGGCTTATTTTTCTGAAAGCGTGAAAATTTATGAAGTCATTCACCTTATGGTCGATTCTCCATATTAAAGAGTTAATGGCAATAAAGAAAACACTAATAACTGAATATCCCAAAACTATCGCTTTTTTGAAACGACAAGCTTTTAGATATGTGTACCGTATGAAATCCAAGGTGTTTACACTGTAGCGGCAACCACCTTCTATAGAAGCTCAGATGACGATAACTACTAGCAAAAGTAATTTTAGTGTTTGGCATCTTTCGGCGTATTTCAAAGAGGAGATGATTTAATGCCTTAGTTTGTAGATGATGAAGATAATGGCGTTTCCTTCCTCTTCACATAGAGATGGAAAACTCACAGGTCGAAGTTTTTTTATCATTACCAATTAGGCAATTTGTAAATCAATCCCTGTACACTTTACCTAGTAATACGCGAGATCTTCCGCCCTAAAATGTAGAGGTAGAAGATTATTTGCTGACACTGCAATGAAAGATAAAAGATGCTTAATATGGGAAATACATCATCAGTGTATTCCAAAACCTATTAAAATACTGAAAACCAGGCACAATCACGAAGAATATAACAACATATGATACCTTCGGCTGCAACATAAGTTGGTAGAAAGCAAAGGTGGTGATTTGTCATTTTGAAAAGAGACGTGGAGGATGGCTTTCCTAACGGGAAGCAGAAGAGAGATATAGAGAAAGTCCATACAAAGAAAATTCAGCATCTCAAAGTTGTTTAAATTGTAACTTGGAAACAACAAAAATCTGTAAGAATAATCAAGAGAACCAAAATGATACACAAAACACTCTGTTTCAAACATCTTTAGCTCAACAAAAGAAATGTTAAGGGATTGAGCTCAACAATACTAATTTGTACAATAAATATACCATTAATCATAATGTCCTAGTCCAAAATTAATTTTCGATTAATTTGGCTAGATTTTTTTGTTGAATTGTTTTAATTGTTTTAAAAATAAAAATAAATATCTGCAATTTTCTTAAATCATTTTGATTTTTTTGTTTATGCTGGTTTTCAGTACCTAAGTATAATAAAAAAATCTGTTCATTACACGTCCAATGATTTCCGTTCTTGAATGAGAATTTTCACGCGCGCACTTAGGCATCATTTTACACTGGTAATAAAACATACTTATTCAAAAAACAAATGCAAGACTATAATCGATTTATTTAAAGCAAAATAAATAGATTTCCAAATGGAAAATAAATTATTCTAATTCATGACAGATTACTGTAATAGCATAACCATATGATGCAAGTTTTTCCACATGTTTTTTTAAAATTCAACAAATTTGTAATCGACATAAATTCCTAAAAAATTAGTACATGGAGAAGATTTTATAAGTAAAAAACGTTTCTGTGATACTGGTTTTTCTTGATCAATTGAAACCGCAGCACAATTTGCATAGAAATTTGGGAAACTATGATCCCAACTTTGCAGAAACGCACCCCGCTTATGCGTTCATTCTTACACAATGATTCTGCATGGTGATTTTAATTTAGACTCGTGCATAAATCATACTTTATTGGCCAATGTGACAGTTGTTGTCCGAACTAAAGTATGTAATCTGCAATAATTGCTGTTGTATAAAGCCATTTTTACATACAGGTGTGTTATTAGTTTAGTTTCTAAGAGGAATTTATGGGTGTTTTACTTTATGGCCAGGGTATGTTTACTTTAAAGATGTTTAGTCACAGATATTATTTTTATGTGTCTGAAAATGAACTATATGGTAAATGGTGCTTTTCGTCAGAAAGCTTTATTTGTTTGTTGTTTGTATGTATGCAGTTTTGACACAAGATGACATAATAAAATTTAAAAAGATGCTAGGGTTATAATGCCTATCAAAAATATAATAGTTTAGAATCTCACACTTAGTTGCCGCAACTAAATAGCACTTTTCCAATTAGTGAAAAGTAAAATCTTTTATTTTTGAAACATAAACTAGTATCTTATTATTAAATAATGCGTGAATTCGCTATAATATTACATTTTAAAGAATTTTGCTGTACTTTAAGTAGTCTTTTATAAAAGATTTATTAAATAAACAATCCTAATGTACCAAATGTAAGTACATATTTAATAATCACAATATAAATTATCAAAAACCATAGCAAACCAACTAATTGTTTATGCACCTATCAAAATTTACTTCAGCTCTAAGGCAAATTGAAGAAACATTTCACTTGATTCACTGATCCTACAAGATTTAGTACCAGCACTGATTAATTGTTTTGTAAGATGGCTATCTGTTTGCACTTCAAAACTCACCAATGCTAACTACCAAAAACAGAAAGATTTTGACTTTTTTTTAATTTGCCAAGCTCGTCACAATATATTACAAACATGTGCCAGACAAGGAAGATAAGGCACGTCTACTGCTCTTCAGCCTCAAAGTAATGCTTGGATTAACGCACTTCCATCTGTCCTTGGGAAATTTGCTGACACCAAACATTCCAGATATTTCCATCGCCTCAGACTTGGTCTGCCTGTGTGTGGAGAGCACACTGCGTTTGCGGCGAAAATGCTTAGGGCATTTGTGGCCTACATGGGTTAAGGTTGCAAAAGTATGTCTTCAGACATATTTAGATAAATGACAACAAAAGAGCTCTGATTTGAGCTGAAAACTCTTTCCATTAGAGCCTCTTGGAGTTTTATAGAAGCGATGGAAACGGGTAGATGGAATGACCTTAATCCCTGGAAATATGGAAAATCAATTACTTTGGGACGCTACTGCGCCATACACTGCAAACTTATTCAACAAAACTTCTAATTTTAGGTGGCTGTCGTATTGTTTATAATAAAAACATCTGAAATATAAAGAGCTTGAAGAACGCTTTATCTTCATTCTTTTATTGTTGAAACTTTTGGTCCTTTGGGTGATGAGGCTAAGGGTTTTATTAATGAAATTTTGCAAAATACAATGCAAAAATTCTAAAGTTTTTACCATCCAAAGAATTGGTTTAGCTGTGCACTGGGCAATGGCAGCATCGGTCCAGGAACAACCCAGGGAACTAGGAATTTGATGAAGTTTATAATGTTTAAATATAGATTAAGTTATTTTTATTTAATTTTAGAATATTTGCTTATTTGGTATTTTTATAAGATTATACATTCGTATTTACTTTGGTATGTAATAACTGAATAAGATTTAAAAGTATTATTGTATTTTAAGGAAAACCACCCTGTACCGTAGCCTTTATCCCCACACGTACATTGACATATTTACCCCTGGACTAATCTACGTTTGATACTTGGTCGATATTTAAGGGGGTACAGTGGTTAAGTGGATTCTCTTTCAGAGAAGGTTTCGTTATTCATCACGTTTAATGTAGCGCCATGGGATTATCTTATTTGCTTAGTTATTTTTTTAAAATTGGATTTTGGACCTGACAAGATACGATCAAACACTAAATAGAAGGGTGGAGAATGTATCAGTGGTCAGCACATGTGGGGGTTTAATGGACTAGACAAAATTGATTGACATTGACGATGACGAACGGTATGATGTTCCTTACAAAAAGGATGAAATTTACTGGAGCTTGTTTGGGTTACATTTATAACAGACTACTTGATAAAAATTAAGAAAGTTCAAAATACGATTTTCTTGTTCCTTTTTAAATTTAGCATATTGTGGTGAAAAAATGAACATTTAAATAAGGTACACTGCTGTGTAAGGAAAATCAGGCTGTCCAAATCTAACTTCTGTATTTTGACCTATGCCTATAAACTTAGTGGCATATTTATAGTTAGCAACAAATGGCATAATGAAATGTTGTTTTTAAGGTAAAACCTTAACGTTATTTGATTTAAACCATTTCCTTATTATGGCTTTTGTATAGACGGAAGAGTTGATACGTGGAAATACAAAATTGTGGAGATGCAGAACTAAACGACTCTTTATTCTCCAAAACATTCCCAATTCTTAGGCATATGTTGGAGAAACATTCGTAAAACATAAGCTCATACATTTACCGAAAATGTCCAGAAATAATTGGGAAAAAATATGTTTAGTCACCAAAATAAAGCATCCCAGAACTGGATTTGCATAACCCTAGTAATGAGTTCATCTACCAGGGAACACAAATCCAACTTATTAATTCAGGATTACAACTATTTAACACCAAATTTTAACAAAAACCCCACTATATTCAAACAATGGAATTGTTTCACCAAACAAGAGAATACAGGGGTTTAAGGTACAAACGATACTTGAAAAAATTCTCAACATACAAAAGGATAATTAGTTCATATTATCATCTACATTATTGTACGCTTAAACTTAATTTAATTTGTATTTTTTGTCAAAGAGTTTGGCAGTATTATTTTATGTTTAGAAAATGGGCTAGAAAATGTAAATAAAAATTGTAAATCTATTGATGGGCTGAAGGACTTCGGTTGAAAGCCACTTGGGACACCTTGATAACAACTTCTTAATATAAGTGATAATAATAAAGTTAAAAACCTCTCAGATTTTAAGAAGAAAATACTTAAGTCTCTCTTTATGCTGTTTCAGTCAGTTCGATTCTACTCATCCGTATACAACAACACTTTTTCAATGATATGGTGGAGTTGTTTGACAACAAAAAGGTCAGATCCACCATACATAAGACTAACACACTTTGGAAGATTTAGAAGATTAAATTACCATCGATATTTCTTTGCAACATGATCTACCACCACCATGGATACTGAAAATGCCCTTAGTGGACAAAACGCTTTAAGGTATGATAAAGTTTGAAGATAATCCAACCATTATTAAACACCTTTAACACAATATTATACAATCACCAAAAACAACATGAGTTATGAGATACAGATTCTTCCTAAGTCCGTAGAAGGAGTAGGCTCTGTTGCAGTGGAACACTCAAAGAGCTACCTATTTTAAACTCCATCCCATGTCCAGTGTTTTTACGGGTGAGCTACGCTATTCTTCAAGCTCTGAAGTTTTCATTAGGGAAAACCCAACAAGAAAAGATTTTTAATTATTACTGACTTCTAGTGCACTTGAAGGGCCCAGAAAATCTACAGTGAAAACAACAGCAAACATCAAAACCATCATGAACTCGCAGCTGCTGGAAAGAAGCTAAATTTATATGGGTTCTTCATGATATTGGTATTGTTGGAAACATGAAAGTTGACAGAGCAGCTCGTTGTGGGGCAATCCAAATTCCAGAGGCAAAGGTTGGTGGGACTGACTGGCCAGTAACTGATTTTCAAACAGTTCATTAAAAACCATTACTAGTGCGTGGGTAACTAAAGTGGAACCATTCATTACTGGCCTTGCAATAAAAAATATTAGTACACCTCTACCCAATATCCCAGTGACGTAAAGAACAAGGCTTATCTCGCTTAAGAATAGGACATACCAAATTAACCCACAGTTTTCTTATAACGCGTTCAGACTCAACCCCAATGCAACAGGCAAACCCTTAAGTATACAACATCTACTTATGACTGCCTCGCTATAGTGCGGAGCATGTACAATGTCGATTGTCTCTGACATTGTAAAAACATCAGAAAGACCGTGACTATAACAAGATTCAACCACCACTGATCTAATCAATGAACTTAATTAAAAGTTATAATGAACTAAGTTGTTGTAATGTATTTCAAACTAGAATGTCTACTGTAATGTTTTGATTAATTTATGCATGTGCGCTAATAACCCTAAGAGGTTGATGCGCTAAACAAACAAATAAATAAAATGTTAAAAGGCTCAATTTGTACGTTGATATTAAAAATTTCTAAATAAAAAGTAAGACAGACCAAATTTTCTTATGGAAAATGGGTTTCAGTCGTTTTTTTTAACTTTGTAAACTGATAAATTCCTCACTACGTTGATCAAAAATTAATACCTCCAAACCACCTTAAAAGTCAGGGGAATTTTTTCTTTTTTGGAAAATGGGTTTTGCCAATTGTTTTCAAATTTTCATAGGGGATAGTTCTCAACATGCTGTTTGAAAGCCCCTAATGAATAAACCCGAAAACCCCAACCTTACCAAAATTACCCTAAAGTTACTTGGCCCGTGAGACTTATTGAAGGAAGAAACCATCCCCATGCAAGTTTTTTCGCAGCAAAATGTTTTGGGTTGCGGATTAAAAAAAAGAGTAAAGGAAAACACATCATTATAAAGAACCCGCGGCCAGGCCATCACTTCTCCAAATTTTAAATTTTCCAAACTAGTGGGGACTGTATAGGCCCTGGAAAAAAAAGTCGGCTGGGTAAAAAAACTTAAGGAAACCGGGGTACCAGGCCACGAGGGCCACCAAGTAACAAGAGGCTGAGCACTAGGCCAAAGAATCAGCAGGGAAAAAGTTGGAGCCATTCTGTGGAACTAGGCCTTTTTTTTAAGCATCTTTTAAAGGTTGGGAAGATGAAAAAGTTTCAAAACCCCGACGGAAAACCTTGTTGGGCCCAAGTTACTTTAACCCTGAGCCACAGTCAAGGGTCAAAGATAAGGTAGGTCAACCAACGGGAATAAACTCAACAAGCACTGGAGAGAATAGGCCTGATGGAAGATAGCCTGTGAAATTTTGGGCGGGGCTGAAGAAACAGCTTTATATGGTGCCACTGTGAAGCACAAAGGGTTGTTTATAAGGTTTAGGAGGTAAAGCCAAAACCGGGCCCAGATTTTGGAGGGCCATTAAGGTCCCGGGAGGTAGAAGAAGACAGGCCGGAAAAGGTACTCTAAAATGATAGAAAAACACAATAAATCTGGAAAGTTGCAGTGGTGGAGGTCATTTTTCCATTTCCGCTCATATAATCTAATCGAATCTAATGCAAAGATTAGAAAAATTGGCCGAAACCCATTTTCCATTAAAAAACTCCAGTTGAGGGTGATTTTGGGGGAGTTGGGGGGATTTCGGGTTTGTGTCCGTGAAGACTTTTGATCGGTGTTGAGATCATGACAGCAAAGTTTAAAACAATTGGCCAAAACCAATTTACCATAGGAAAAATCATCAGTGACCTTTAGGGTAATTTGGAGGGTTAGGGAGATTTTGGGTTTTTGCCGTGGAGACTTTTGATTAGGGGTGTCAAGAACTATCACTATGCAAAAGTTTAAAAACAATTGACAATCCATTTTTACAAGAAAAATCCCAGTGACTTTTGAGGATTATTTTGAGGGTTGGGGGTTTTCGGTTGTGCCTGTGGAGCCACAGTGTTGAGAACTATCAGTAGGCAAGTTTAAAGAAAATTGACCGAAACCCATTTTCCATAAGAAAATTGTGGGGTCCTTTGATAATTTAAATAAACTTACAAAAAACATTAACAATTAAGAAATAATATTTTTATAGTATACTAAATTAACCAACAACGAAATGAAGAGGGTACGATATATAATTTTTTTAAATTATCTTTTATTGAGAATTTTTATTTTAAGTAAAAACTGCAATATTTTTTTTAGAAAGTAGTAATAGTTTTGTTGTAGATATTAAAAGATTATGTTGATAATTTTACTACATGCTCTACGATTTACCCAAGGTTTTGAGATATTTTGATGACATAAAAGAACTGAATTAATTTTAATAAAATTTTTACTTTTTCCTAAGTTAAAGTAAATGTTAACCAATAAAAAGGAATAGTCAAATTCCGATTAATTATTCAAAGAAATGTGTGGACAAACATAAGTGCCTTCATTAATGTTTGTAAACCACGTGACCACGCGATTTTGGTTTGATAAAGGGCTCCACTGCTTGGTTTCTTTCCTATGTTCAATGTTGCCACGATGGAAAAAGTTCATAAGTCTTTTGCGACAGGTATTTTTTCTGTGACAATTTACTTTAACTCCGACAGCAAAATGTTTGAATCATTATTCATTATAACCCTAAATGTTAAATTCAAAAATCAGAATCAGTGAAAGTGTTAGAACCTTTTTGAAAAAAATATTAGGTTGCAACAGCAAGCTCTTTTCGACAGTAGACTTGACTGACACTACGACATACCATGTTGAGTTGCGGCATTGGGTTTTTGGATAGTGTTTTGGAAAAGTTTGAGATTTTTTTGAACAAATTATGTTTGAAACGACCTTACAAGCTTAAAACAGTTCTTTTCAGAACTACTTTTCATATTTCTGAATTTTAAAGGTAAGTTACATCTGTTTTTGTTATTGAGGTTACGTACAAACTGTTTTACTTTTTAGAAAATGTTTAAAATCGGACTGTGGAACAAGATGCCTTTATAATAATGGTACATTTAGAAGTCAACTCGTAATGAGAGGATGGAACTTGGCATATTCTCAGTTGCATGGACCAGTTTAAGAAGGTTTCCTGACAATCTTGTTGGTAAGAAACATTTGTCCATCACAGACATGTGCTAATCAATGGCTTTGAAAACAAGAATTGCATTTGTAAGGGCAAGTCCACTGGAAGCCTACCGTGCACAGAACCTGTGTTGATATACGTGGTCGATGACACATTCCTAAGAAATCAGTGGAGAAGTTGTCTACTCAGTCCAGTAAAAATACTATTTTAAATAAAAATTGAAAATGTTTACAGTGCCATATTTTGTTTTTTAGAATGTTCTTGCCATAAAGCACTAACCAAAAACTTGGAAATGCATCCATATAAGGTCCAAGTATTTCAAGAATTCCTTTCACGATTTGTAAAAGAGGGTGCAGTTTTGTCAATGCTTTGATGAGATTCTTAACAATGAATGATGTTTTACCACTTTCTTCTCTGATGAAGCGTGGTTTCATGTGCCGGTTAAAATAATTGAAATTTTTTTAAACATTGTTTTATCAATTTCTTTTAGCATGTTATAATTCTCCTAATTTTTTTATTATGTAACTTAGGTAGTGTAATTTATTAATAATGTAAAATAAATCTAAGTCATGTCTATCATTTTAAGTCAAGTAGTTTATTTAAATACATGAATAAACTTGTAAACTAAGAGTTAATGTGACTTGAGTTTTCCTATTAAGTTTAAATTGACTAAAATTTAAAGGTATAATAAAATATATTAACGGATCTTCAAGCTAAACCCAACATAGTCAAGGAACATGGCACCAAAATAGGCCTTAGAGGGATTTTTTGTGCAGTAGATGGTTTAAATGCGGTTTCTTGCATTCGAATTGTATAAACATATAGAAACTTTATAAAACAAATTTAATTAATGGGAAATAAAACTGCATTCTTGCATTAGAAAATGCATTTTCGAAATGCATCTTAAAGATTTGACAACTATAAAAAATTAAACTAGGTAAATAATGATGCAAATGGGTTTAATTGTTACTCAGGTTTTCGAGGTCGTTGACACTCTTATCGATATTGACAAGGGCATGGAGAGTACCTGGTGCGCGCTAAGGATGGTGTAAACGTCGTCTTCTAAAGTTTTACAACAAACTGCTAATCGTCGGTCCAGCTGTCGTAAAACTTCACTAGACCAGCGTTTACACTATCCTTAGCGCGCACCAGGTGCTCCAGCCTTGCCAATCTCATAGTCAGCATGTAAGTGTCCTTAAAAAACTCAGAGTAACAAATTCTCATTTTCATCATTATTTACCTAGTTATACATTTTTATAATTGCAAACCTAAAATGTAATTTAAAAATGATTTTTTAACGCAGAAATGCAGGTTTTCATTTTCAATGATTAAATTGTTCACAAAGTTTGTAGACGTTGATACAAATCGAATGCAAAAAACGCATTCAAATCCATCTTACGCACAAAAATCCCTGTTTCTTGACTGAATTTTTGTACTTAAATCTATCAAATTAAATTGGCAAAACAAGAGACTCAAAACTTAATGCATACAAAAATTATCCAAAAGGCCTAATAACTTGGTTCAAATTACAATCAATTAAAAATGATAAGTGGTAAATTTTATAACCTAAAAAATGTTTTTGACATTTAAATATCGATTTTAAAATGCCCGGCGCTAATGAATATTTCTAGGGATATTTTATTAAATTTTGTGCAACCTCTGAATAGGCAACCCTGAAAATTTTTGGTCACGTGGTTTACAAACATTAATGAAGACCTGTACATACATACAAATAATCCATACACTATAAAAAGTGTATACTTGTTTGAAAGTCCTAAAAGATTATTAAAAACGTTTAGTAATTAATAAAACAAAATTTTAGTATTATATGCAAGAAAGTGACAAATGAATTATAGAAATCAGTGTATCATATGTGAATATATTGAAGTTCAATTACTGACATTAGGTACCTAAGTATCAGATTAATAAACTCCTTTTTAAAACCGTTTAATAAGAACAAGTATTACATAATGTAATATAATCAGTGTATCATATGTAAATATATTGAAGTTCAATTATATGACATAGGTACCTAAGTATCGAATTGATAAACTCCTTTTTTTAAAACCGTTTAATAAGAACAAATATTACATAATGTAATATTATTTTGGTTTAAAATTAATATTTGAACATCCCTATAACACCCCGTACTCAATATATAACTCAAACATTATTATTCTAGCACAATATAGTGATGTCCCAAATTCAAATTTACTTTATATACACAAGAGAGTCATCGTCTCCATTGAGAGGTATTTCATCGATTTCCATTGTCATCCAACATATTGGCTACATACATCAATGTCTGAAAGTTTGTAGTGGGTGGCAAATACATTTTATTATATAGGGAGATACAGAGTGACGTAAATAGAATTAGCAGTTTGTTTTTAGTATAATTTAAAAGCTACTATATTGCTCGTATAGTACAAACTAAGCGTCAACCCAAAATGAAAGTACCAAGAAGAAAATCTGATATTTTCAAGGTAATACTTTGCAAGCAGTAAATACATATATCTAAAATATTTAAGCCCAATAAAAAATAGTCGACCCGATTAGAAGCCCAATATGATTTTTAAATTATTTTAATTTTAGTACAACGGTTTTTCTTAAGAATTAAAATGTCCATTTATCCAGTTGAAGAAAAAATTATCATATTATTATGTAAAATTAGATATTAACAATTAAATTGGGCATAAATAATATTGTCAATATCTGTCATGAATGATATCCATGCATTTATTTCGAAATATCTTGAAAACGGTTCTTATAATATATTTTTTAAAAACTAGTGCAATATTAACCAAAGTATTAGAAAATTAAATAAAACCTTTGAATTTTTTAACCATTTTGTCAAAAAGATATTGATTTTTAAAAGTTTAGTAGGTCTGTTTGTTATAAAGAAATACTCTACACTATTTTATTCTTTTTTTACGTAATTGCCCTTATGGAAGGTGTATTTTAGGACTAGGTGGGTCTAAAAAGTGTAAACTATTACAGAATAAGAACAGACCTTATGTGTTCTGTGTGCAGTCTCCTACAAAAATAATATTTTCAAGCATTGAGAACCTCTAACTTTTGGTAAAGCTGTATTCGATCTTATTTGGAACAGCGCTAAATTTGGGATTCATTCAAAATACTACATCACGAATTAAACTAAAATAGAAAAAATATAATGATCCGTACTGGTACTGGTCTCGGCCTGTTCAACAATCCATTTTTGTTAGAGAGAGAGAGAGAGAGAGAGAGAGGGGCGAGTAAGGCGCGGATGGCATGGAAGAGACAAGGATAAAACATGTTCATCCCAATCTCGGTTTGATTTGTGGACGGGCCGGCCTTTACTTACCATAAGGCGATATTTTGTCTACAACTGTCGAGAGTGAACTATCTTAAGTAAGGAATGTCACTTTTCTGAAAATAAATAACCACAAATAGGGTCCCTTTAGGATTATGTCGTTTTTCTTGTTACATGTTAATCAGTAGATTAGAGTATACAAGGTAGGTAACATTACTTATACAAAAACAGTCACAACAAAAAGATTCTTTTTCTCATAAAAATATTTTTAAAAATACCGTCAAATTTTGTCTTAAGTAGTCAAGTTTTGTCCTAAGTAAACGACAATAGAATGATGTCGACAATAGCATCATAGTGGGGATAAAAAATGTTACTGCGTTAGTGATATATTTGGGGTATTTAAGTTTTATCTTCAGAAAATTTTCTGTGATATTTTACCCGATTTTTTGCAAATAAGGCAAAAATTTCATTTGGGCTTCTTCCGCGGTGACGTTGACGTTGTGTGATACCGTTTAAAAACACCTTTTTAGAAATGTATTTTTCTTTTAAAAGCATTAGTTATATAAAAATAGTAACCGTGTCTGAAAAGTCCTAAAAACCAGATTCAGTTAGATTAGTCTAGGAGGAATCGCCGTGCATAAGTAAACCGAACCGAAATTGCTTGAACAATCGCCAGGAATGTTTATTTTTCAACCTATTTTTTTATATTCGCTATTGAAATACAAATAAAAAAGGTCCTATGACTTCTTACAATGAAGTTATTATTTTTGGAGATATGAATTTTTCAAATGTTCGTTAAATCCCAAATTTGATAACTTTTCTTCCATGAAAAATAAGGAAAGAATAAAATATTTTTTTAATTCTTTATACAATATTATTTAATAATATCCTTAATAATTTTGAAAGTATTTTTTTTTTTACTTTTTTTTTAATGGTTTAAATTTGCCCTCACAAGTAAAATAAAGGGTATTTATTTAAATAAATAATAAGTAAAAAAAATTACTTATACAAATTCCGTACAAAACACAAAAACTATTTTAACCTCCACTGTAACAAGTTGGTCTTATTTGTACAGGGTGTCCCAATTGAGCCTTATCATTGGGACCTCAAAAAACTTGAAGAGAGTTTAACCATTTAATTTAATTTTTTAAGCTGTTCTTTTTAGTTTCTATCGATTTTTCTTTTGGATTTTTAATTTTGGCTTTTTGTTTGAATTTTCTGAAAATTTGTTTTTATGAAAAAACTAATTTTCCGGGGAAAAATGATCAAGATTGATGGCTCAAATCTTTTCTTGAAACCCCAAAAAGCCCGAAAATTTAATTTAACTTTTTTCATTTCCAAAACCCATCATCTTCCAATTTTTTTCAAAAGGAAATTTTTCCCAAAACAATGAGGAAAATTTAAATTTTAAAAAAAATTGATTAAATTTAAACATTCAGGAAACCAAAAATTTTTGAATTTTTCAATTTTTAATCTTTGGAAAAAAAGTCAAATAAAAAAAAAAATACTTACGAAAAAATTTTGGCTTTTTGCATAATCCAAGAATTTATTAATTATTCCAAAATTAAAAAAAAATCCTGGAAAAAACCCTCTCGTGATCAACCTTAACATAAAATAAATATTAAAATAATGCGGGTTTTCAGTCTTAAATTTTGATTTAAATGAAAGTGTTTGAAAACTTTAAATCTATTTTTATTATTTTAAGTATTTTGTTGATGGGGAAAAAACAAATCTTTACAGTTCTTTTTTTTTAGATTTAGAATAAAGGTTAGTCACCTTTTTGAATTTAACAATATTAATTTCTTTTTAATAAACCTAGTTGCGATCGTTAAAAAAATATTAATGCATATAAAAATAAAAAAATGATAAAAATTTTTATTTATTTTTGATTCAAAAGGGGCCTTTTTTAAATTTCTTTTTGTTAAAGGGTTTTTGATTTCATTTTTGACCAAAAACTATTAATTAATTTTTTTTATTTTTTAATACAATAATTAAAAGATCGCCAGAAAAAACATTTGGCTGAAACCGGTATTTTGGTTTCTTTTTTTTAAAAATCAAAATTCCCCCAAAATTTTAATGATCTTTGGCCGGATTCATGAGTAAAGCTTCTTTGCTATTAAAAACAAGCAATCAAAATAAAAACCCCACCGGGAAAAAAGGGCGCTCATTACCAACTTTACCGACCCGTTTGCAAAATACAAGGGCGCGGAATTTTTAAAAAGCATTGTAAACACTGCGTGCCCGCACACATTCGGTGTGACGCTCATTCTCTTTTGTGTAAAAATGTGTTTAATTTGCTTTGGTTATTATCCGGAAAATTTTTTACAAGAAGGGAAAGGGCGGGGAGGGGTTAAAACCGAAAAACTTGAAAAACTTTAAAACATTTTTTGGCCCATTTTCTTATCACTATTATTGACGTAAACAAAATCATCCATTAATAGTCCTTATTAATGTATAATTTTCTATTAAGAAACGATTATACAGGGTCCTGCAGCTAACCTCCCGTCTTATATAGCTCATTTATTATTTGATGTAAAATTTTCAAATTTTGCAGACGTTACCTTTAACCTACGGTGTATTTCAGGAAAATAATTTTGGTTATACAGGGTGTCACAAAAATGTGACGTCACAACTGTGAATTTTTTTAATTGAATGCTCGGTTTTTTTATATATTTAGGTACCTCTTGTGGTCATTTAACTTCCTCTAAAATTTTGTCAACATCGGTTCAGTGATATCAGAGAAAAAAAATAAAATATTGCAGGTAAGTAAGGTAATATTAGTCGCTCAGGTCATGTTTGGTTAATTCGAACTTTACAGGGTGTCCAAAATTTAGTGTAAAACTCTTTAAATTATAAAGCACTTTATTTTTCTTATTTTTAATATGAGACCCTGATTATTTTTAGGTAGTTAGATGCAGAATTAAAAAACAAACCTTTTTCTAAATATAACCCTATCGAAATTCTTGGCTCATTAAAAGTGACTCGTTGAAAACTCATTTTGGCATCCATTTCAATAGTAATATCATTGAATAAAAATGGTAGGTGGCTATCAAAAACATATTATTGACATTAGAGTTTCCTAATAACGTTAATTATTACCTAGAAATTCGTTAAAGTTACATAAATGTTAGTCGAAAGGTAATACAAATTAAACTCCAATGTCAAATAAATTGTTTTTTAAAGCCACCTACCACTTTTATTCAATGATATTACTATTGAAATAGATGCCAAAATGAGTTTTCAACGAATAACTTTTAATGTGTTATCAATTTCGATAGGGTTATATTTAGAAAAATGTTTGTTTTTAAAGTCTGCACCTAACGACCTAAAAATATATAGGGGCTCATATTTAAAATAAGAAAAATAAAGTGTTTTAAAATTTAAAGAGTTGGACACTAAATTTTGGACATCCTGTACAGTTCGAATTAACCACATGACCTAAGCGAGTGATATTACCGTACTTAATAAGTTCCTTGTTTAATTCTGTTAATCAAGCACTATTGGTATTTTTATTCAAATTCAGTGGTGCAAAACAGTTTTTTCATTTTTTCATTGAAATCACTGAACCGATGTACGGTGAAATAAAAAACTGACAGTTAGGTTTTGTCATTTCTTACTTTAGGACATTGAAAAGAATATTTTAAAAAGGATTGGAAATTTAGTAATTAGTTTAGGAAAAGGAAATAATACTGCATGCAGAAGATCTCACAGTTCAAGAAAAAAAACAAAGAGAAGATTTCGGGGTTTCTCCAGATGTTCTGTAAAGGGATGCCCCAAAATGGTTCTTTACTTTAATGGATAATTAGTTATAGTTTAGAACTAGTTGACAGTGTAATTAAATATACTAGTAAATGGCACTCGAAGGAATGTAAGTGTCTTTGATTATTAATCATCATGTAAGATATATTTAAGAAATTTCATTAGACAAACTGCATTGCAGTACGCAATTTAACGAAAGAAATGTATTTTAATTGAGTAAAAAAAATATACGGTAGTATATTTGGCATCACTGCAGCTCTTCCAAACTGTTAGTCTTCCACTAACAACAAGAGGCGTTCATTGTACGGAAATGTCATAAAAGTGCTGGTATAATTGACCTTTTCCGCAATTTTTCAAAACGGCTATGAGCTAAGTAAATTATGTTTAATTCAACTTTCACACCCATGTAATTACTTTTGTGATTTATTTTTAAACCGTGTTGCGATTTTATAAATCAGTTTTTAGATTTATGGTTCCATATTGTCTCTTTTTTTGGGACACGAAAATTCTGTAATTTATTTCTGTAGCTTTAAAATTTTTACGTGTTGGGTCTCAGTTTTTTTGGAATTTTAAAATTTTTCAGAGAAATTACTTTAAATGAAGCATTCATTCTATAAATCTTTAAAAAATCTAGTTACATACTTCTTAGTTTATGCATTAATCCATTAAAAAAGTTGGATAAATCATCTTGCTGTATGGATCAATAAAAAAGTTAAAATAAATAAAACATCATTTTACCCTTTTCGTACTTTTAAGATAAAATATGTGATGACCAGAAAAAAACTTTTATTCGTCGATTTTTTTGGAATACCAATAATAATTTAATTGAAATATTTGCGAATTTTAAAGTAATTTAGTGGTCACTACAGTGTTTCAAGTTTATAAATCGATTTATATTCAAATTCGTGTTTCAAAAACATCCAATTTAACTCACAATAGCCTTTTGTTCCATTTAAATATTTTCCTCGTCTCCATATGTCCATTAATTTACCCCTTAATCTAATAATCATCCATTAAAACTCACTTGTTCCATCCCTTTGTCTCGCCCTTTGTATCCTCATTATACCTACTCTAAATTCGCCTATAAATATTGCCCTTAACTTTTAGATACCGAAAAGTGAAACTAAAAATCACATTCTAAGCTTTAGTGTACGAGGTCCAGTAACAAGAAATCAATAGATCTATTGCATGAAAAATGAATACTATTCTAAGAAGAATATATAAAAAATATAAAATAATTAACCATAATAAAATTGGTTTTTATTTATTATACTGTTTAAGTAATTAAAAAAATATTCCCAGTGGCGACTTTAAGTTGACTTTGTCCGGCTAATGAACTATTTTTTATCTTTGACAGCTAACGGAGGCTTGTATGAAGGCTAAATACTAAATATCATGTGTGTCGGTTTTTTTCATGTTCAACCCATTTTTTCTAGTGCGCCAGACCTAGTTCCGGCCTACGGCACGAATTTGGCTTAACGCACGATTGTGTGTATTCAACGTGAAATGCTTCAGCCCATTTTTCTCTCTATCATAACTTCGTTCTCGTTCTTCATAAAGGTATGAAATTTGGTATGTAAATTCACATAAGTTTTCTAATTACCTGTGCAATTGAGACGGTTATGTCCAATGAGCTAACATCATAGATAGAGATTTCATTCATAAACGCTATCGAGAGCTGCGGCCAAGATGTTCTTGTTTAATATTGGCGATAGAATAGTACAAGCATAGTTTGTACTTGCTTGTAAAATGATAATCCAGGAATCATATCCGTCACTTTACACACTTGGCACTGCCTTACCATTTTAATTTATTAAAAGTACTTACACAAATGTCACAAAAATTAGCCAAACAACAAAAAACATTTGGACTAAAACGCCATATTAAATGTGTTATCTGTCGAGCGAAGCTGAAGGTGGCGGAAGTACGCCTCTACAAAAAGAAAATAGTATTTTGACATCATTACTTTTCTGTGTTATACTTTATAGTAATACATATAACAAATATTATTCACAGTTTAATATACAATAGTAATCATAATATACTATCAAGTAAATGAAACAGAAAGATACTTGGCAGCCACGCTTTACGACAAAATAGTATCTGTAGTAACCATTTTCCCGGGTTTTGGTGGATTTTATTGTTTCGAGTATAGATGTTCATTCATCGCAAGGCAGAACCTTAGAATGTGCGTTTATGATGCCACGCTTATGCCAAATCGATGCTTTGTCCAGTTAAACTAACAGCTCATTGGTTATATCAGGTGAACTCTGAGATATTTAATTTTGAAAATCGCTCATTTTACTACTGGTGCACATCCCGATGAAGTAGAAACTTAAAATTTAGTATGCCAGTAGGGTTTAGGGCACAAGTAAAGGAAAATTCGAAAAACTGCACATTTTTATTCGGGACGCTTAGAAATAGAGTCCTAATTTTTGTTATTTAGGGGGTATTTTAGAATTTAGAATTTAAAACTCGGGCAGAATTTTATTTACTAAACAAAGAAAATTGCTACATTTATCTTTTAGAATCTAAACCAGGCACGTTTTAGGGGTCAAAATGGGCATTTTTCGCACTCTATATTTAGTCTAAAGTTTAGGTTTTAGAGATCGAACGCTGTTAGAATAACACCATATCACGGTTTATACGGTTTCCATTGAGACGTGCGTTCTAGAGCGTTCGATCTCTACCCAGATCAAGGTACATTGAGAAAACCGGCATGAAATCCCCTTCCCCATTTTTATCCATTTATTAAACTTACAAAAAAGAAAAGGGGTGTCACCATAATACCTATGTAAAATGAGGGCCAAGATCCTATCAAAAATCTCGGCCTCTTAAATTATTGAGATCTGTTCCATTTTTTTGCTTGGAAATTTTTTTACTGATCTGTTTCTACTAATGAATAAAAATTGTCCTACGAAAAAAATATAAAAATAGAGGATTCGCTTTTTGAAAATTTTTCTGGGAGGCACTTATTTTTTTTTCGCAAATTCCAAAATAAAATTATTTTTTACCACAGTAACCGCCAATAGCATCAAGTATATATTTTATTTCATACTTACCTTCGATTACAATATCAATTTGAGTCCGGTAGGTTAGTTATTACAGTATCAGAGCCGGTAAATGTCGCTAAGCAACACTTAACGAACTGTTTCATTTTTAGATATTAAATAAGGCATTTAAAAATATGCGGACATGACATTTTCTTTCACTTATTGACCGTTGCCACAGGGAATAAAATATGATGGGATTTTTTTATTTTTAGAAACCAAATAATGATACAGAACGGACTTACAGTATGAGTTAATAGTTATTGACATAACAAGGGAGGAAAGTGCCTCTTTTTCTCCCGCGGATAATGTGGATGCATGAGACGAAGCGAAAGGCATTAAAATCCAGGGAAGGATATGACGAATTCCATAAAAATTCGCACCTTAACTGAACCCCAAAATTGCATAATTGCTTTTTTAAACACTTACCTGCCCAAATATTTTTTTTCATCAAGTAGGACCTCTAACAAGATGTTTCCATGAGCGAACCAAAAAAAAATATAAAAGGTATTTATCACTAACTATTTTTTTTTGCAAAGGATTTTTTCCCTTTTGTTGTCCTAGCTAGTCGCTAAAAATAAAGATTCCTAAAAAAAAAAATTGGTACCAATAGTTTTGTAAAGATCTCTAGACGATTAATTATTTTTCCAAAGTTCAAATCGGTTGTTTAAATGGTTTAGGAGATTATTCGTCGCCTAAGCGTCGTTTTAATGCCATTACAAATCTGACCTGAATTTCGATTTTAAAGGCCCTCTGTAGGTGGACACCTACTGGGGGCACCAATGGCTTCCTCATGGTTCCTACTATACCAGCTCTTTAGTAAGCCCAGCGACGCGTTCAAAAACTAAAAACCCATGGTTGACTAATAAATAAAGCCGTTTTCACGATTTGCCGATTTTAGTGAAACCCGACCTTTGTAGGTAAAGGCACACCTACTTTTGTACCAATGGCTTCTTTTTTTTTCTACCAGCACCCGGGGTGCTTTACTAAGTCAGCAAAGTGCGTTCAAAGCTCAAGTGGTTTTCCGAAAATACGTTTTTCCCCAAATTTGGAAATTTTGAGTATATTCGACATTTGGGTGGGCCCACACCTACTTTTTCCCGGAAAACCCTATTAGTCCCAAAAATGCACCAGGCTCTTTATAAAGTAAGACGCTTTTAAAAAAAGCTATGGGCGGTTTAGCGAAAGGCGTTTTACGTTTTGTCCATTCGAGAATCAATTTTTTGTTGGTGAGGCACACCACAATATCAATCCCTAATCCAATAGTTTCCTTATAATCCCTACCTACGCCCAAAAATTTTTTACTGGGGAAGGAAGCGCGTTCAAAATGCTATAAACAAGTATTTGGCCGAAATGGCTTTTTTTCACGATTTGGTCCATATTCAATTGGAATTGCCCTTTTGTGTGTGAGGCACACCTACAAACGTACCAATGGCCCTTATAGTCCTACTATGCGACCCCTCTTTCATAGAAGGCGTTCGAATGCTATAAGCAATTATTTAGCCGAAAAAAATTTTTGATTTGGTCCATTGGGGGTAAAAATTTGGGCCTTTGGGGTGAGCACCTACAATATCGGTACCAATAGCTTCTATAGTCCCTACCATGCGACCCGACTCTTTACTAGGCCCAGCAAAAACGTTCAAGCCATAAGCATTTTTCCGATATAGTTTTCGATTGGTCAAATTTCGAGTAAAATCGATATTTCTAGATAAGCATACTACCATTTCGTAAATGGCTCTGGTCCCTATTATACCCCCGACTATTACTAAACAGAAAGCGCGATCAAAGTCATAAGCGGTAATTAAAAGAAATACATTTTTGGTTTCCGATTGGTCAATTACCCAATTGGAAATCAACCTCTAAAAAAGCTTTGGGGCGGCGCTGGGCGAAAGTCGGGTGCAGGGAAAAGGGTAAAGCCATTGTATCGAAATAGTAGATCCTTCCCCTAGAAAGTCGATTTCACTGGGGAAATTTGGACCGATGTGAAAAAACTATTTTCGGGCTAATAACCCTTAAAAAGCTTTTTGACGCTCCTGTAAAGAGCTTTTTCAATAGTGGGGACTAAAGAAAGCCTTGCTACCGAATGTAAGTGCCTTCCAAGGTCGATTTCATCGATTTGGCAATTTAAAAAGGCTATTTTGGGCTAAATAATCGCTTATAGCTTTTTGGGAACACTTCCTGGACAGAAAAACATCGTACAGGTAGGGACTACAAGGAAGCTATTGTCATTTTCTCCTTCAAAGGTCGATTCCTGAAATTCGGAATCTTTAAACCTATTTTGGTCCAAACCGCCGCCTGAACGGTTTTCGGCTTAAAAAACTGGGTTATAGTAAAGACCATGAGGAAGCCATTGGTCCCTATAAATGTGCCTCTAGGGTCGTTTTTAATTTGAATTCAAAAACCTAAATCATTAAACGACTTTGTTTTGGGCGAACAACCTCTAAACCCACAACCCGGTTTGACTAAAATAAAAAAAAAAAATCTGTATTCTAGAATCTTAACAAAACAGACAATTTTGCCCGTAAAATTCAGGTTTTTTGGGGTACTTAACTGGGGGTGACGAACCAGCCGAAAATATCCTTTGCAAATATTCAGTGGATAAAAAATTCTTTTTATATTTTTTATTTTACATGAAATCTTGGCCGGGGCCTCCCTGAAAAAATATTTGGGGGGATAAATGTTCAAAAAACATTTTAATTTTGGGGTTCCCGTGGGGGCAATTTATGGGTCATGACTGTGTTCTATTATTATTTTTGGTTTTGATTTTTCCCCAAATTAAACCCCGTTTAAAAACCGTCCCAAAATAACCTAAGTTTGGGAAAACACAATACATTGACATTGACCAGACCTAATATTGGCATTTTCTTTAGGAAAATTTTAAAAAATTTTATGGCCCCGGGAGACTGTTGTTTTTTCCCTTTTTTAGGTTGACCCGGTTTTTCCAAAAGGTAGTGAAAAATACGATACAATCGTAGATGTTACAGTACAGGGTTTTGGGGGAGCGACGCCCAAAGGGCCCATCAAAAAATTCTAAACGGACTTATAAATCCTAATTACTAGTTGGTCCATTCTCCTTTAAAATTAATTTTTTAAATCCTAGATCCTCTACTACTAAGGAATCTAGAAGAAGTTTGTTATTTGACACATAATTACTAAAGACCTTTCTTTTTACATAAACAATAGATTTAAATACATTTTTTTTAGACATTCCTGGTATATATTTTGTCCCTTCTTTCCAAAAATAATACATTCCTTAGAATGTGACCCACGGGCAGCTTTAATATATATCCATGCAGAAGCAGAAAATTGAAATTTGTTGCTACGGCCACGCGTTAAGGCACGTGTCACAACCGTCGTCGGTCACGTGGCACCTTCCAAAAAAGCCATTAAAACGGACTGCGGACGATGATAACTCAATCATTCCTGAAGTTGGAAGTAATTAAAAGTTGGTCAGGAAGTTTATTAGAGCTAAACAGATTAATGCAGATGTTTTTATGTATTTATTTATGGTACAGTTGGGTTCGGTTGTTCCATATTTACTTTTAAAAAAGTGTCCAAAGGAAAATCCGCCCTGGTGGGAAATTATGGTTACAAAACATATGTATGTTTTTTTTACGTTTGTATATATTTGTTATATATTTAGTGGAAATGAAAAAATAGAAGTACATATAATAAACACACTTCAAATTTTAAAAAAAATTTTTTGCCTTTTTTATTTTTTTTATTTTGCTACAAGCATACTCCTTTTTTAAATTTTTTTGCCAATACTACAAATGAACTTTTACAAAATTTGGGGTGAGTTTTTACGTAAAAAAGGGGTCTTGAAATTTTTAAAATCAAAATGCTGTAAATGTTTTGGACGAAAAATTGTTACAATATTTTATTATTATAATGTACTGTAAAATTTATTTTTGAAATAATACCGTTTTAATTTCATATATCTACAAAATGATTAATTTCTGCTTTGGAAAGAATTTTAAGATTTTTTTTTTACTGGGGGAAACTTTATCATTTGACAAAAAAATTTAAATTTGATGAAAATGTTGTTGATATCTCCAGAAAAAAGCAACTGTCCCTGTTTATTTTTGGAAAAATTTTTGACTCAAAATGAAGGAGGTGAAATCTGATTCCTGATAAAAATTTAGAAATCTTTTAGACTATAAAGCGGCGGGCAAAAAAATGGCAAAAAGTTTTAAGAAAGGAAATTTTGCCCTTTTCTAAAAGAATGTTGGAATCAAGTGGTTTCGTAAACGAAGACGTAATTATGGCATCTTTATAATTGTATGGTAATATCTTCGTTTAAAAAATAAAAATTTAAGGTTGTCAGCTTCTAACGTAAAAAAGTTTTCTGGACTAGCCCGGTAACAATTTTTAACCGGACTCAATACTGTAAAAGTTTATTTTCTGGACTAAAATCAAGTATCTAAAAGTACTTTTCACAGTACAGTATGATATAAATAAAAAATTTTTACAACTTTTTCCCCTTTATTAAATTTTTCAACCCGATTTAATGTTTAAAATTATGGCGATTAAAATAATCATTTTTTTTTTACCAAATTTCCGGACCATTCTGACAGAGAACATATCTTGATGCTTTTTGTATACATTTTTCTAAAGGGTTGCAAAAAATATTTCCTTTCAAGTTGAGCTGGGTTTCGGGATGATGGTGTTCCCCAGCCCTAGTTTTCCTCTGATTGCCCAAACCCTAAAATGTTGATTACAGTCTAAATGAAAATATAAAGAAGAAATCACCAAAGTTGGGCATGCCAGTCCTTTTTTTCTTTTAACCCTTTCTTTTTTTTTTTTAAAATACTTTTGTGCTTTCTGGCCCCAAAATCTTGAAACTGTTAAAAAAAGGGCTTGTCCCAAAAATTTAATTTTTAAAACCCTGAGCAATTTTTTCTAATTCTACCCCCATATTTAAATTTTTCATAGTTGGGGTGACCGTATCCCCATTTTAATTCTGGGTTATTTTCTACACAAATCTTCTTTTTAAAGTTATTATTTTTTTGTTTGCAGGCCAACATCTTTCCTGAAACAAAAGAATAACAACACTTGGGTTCCTTAAACTGGCAACTTTTCCTTTTATAATTAAATTTAAAAAATTGTTTTTATTTTTCTTTTTGTTTTATTTTGTATGTGTATAAAGGCTTTTACCCGGTGCTATATTTATATTTTTACCTGGAAAAATCTAGCCCAAAAATATAACTGCCTTGGGTGTCATTAATTTAACAGGGGGGTATTTTTTAACATGGAGTAAAAAATCGAAAAGGGGAAAGAAAAATCTTCCAAGATAAAACGTTTTACAGCTTAGACCTTAAAGGGGTGAAGGAAAAACAAAAGGAAAATTCTGGTTTTAGAAAAATTAAAAGGGGTGCTTAAAATTTCCCTTTTTTTCTCTATTTGACAGCTGCCCAGAGAAGGAATTATGTTGGCCCAATTCGGGGAAATCCCCAAAAATTAAAAGAAAAAAACGATGGATTCCCTGCAGCTTATCGTTGGCAAAAGTCGATTTCCTGTAGGAATGGGTTCATTAATAAGACAAACGACTCTTTTTTAGATGAAACCAATAATAACATATAACTGGATAAATAATAAAACTGGTGTCATCATGTTTGCGGGGAGCTGCTGAAGTGGAGAATGCCACGTGGCAATCTCCCTGGAACGTTAAATAAGATATTAGTCTTTATCGATTAGGTGGATGAAACAGCTAATTACAGTTATTTTTAAAATTTTTAAAAATGGATTTAGTTCACTCATATACAAATTTTAAATATTAGTTATTTTAATTTCTAATGAAATTTTGGAAGTCGTTAACAACCTGCTTTAAAAAAAAATATTTCATTATTTTGACAAAAAATATAAAATTTTTGGAAACCCAAAGTTTCCCAATCTTTTTATTTAAATCTCTCGTTGAAATGTTTCCTTCGTTTTACAGATGATACGTGCTCTATCCACTATATTCTTAAGAATACCGTGATTTGTGTTATTAAAAACCTTGAGAGAAAACTTGAGGACTGATCAGTGTAGATTTGATACTATGTACTTTGGTTTGCCTTTTTCTTAAGGATGCCCTTTCCTAGGTTAGGAGGGCGTTTTCAGAAAAATGAATTTTGTAGTAAATTTAATTTAATATGGATCTTCTGCCGAAAATGAAGATTTAAAATATTTGGGACTGTCTATAACTGGACCTTATCTATTCTTTTGTTTAGAAAGTTTTTAACATAAATGGTATGATATTATTCACCATTTTGTTTAAAATATTTAAAAAACTTTTCTTACCATTGGGAAAACGTTTAAGGGGGGCTCAACCCAATTGAATAAATGCACCTGAAAAAACTATATCAGACAAGAAACAGATATAGGTGTTTTCAAGCTTGAATGCAGAATAAACAAAACTTTAAATATAAGACACTCTCTATTCAGGTGCTTTTAAACATCTTTAAATTTTTTGGTTTAATTTTTGTAAAGCGTTGGTTGCGTTTTGATTTAAACCCCAGATTTTGAATTTAAATTTTGTTTAGTTGTATTTTCAAACAATATGTTTTTTGAATGTTGTATTTTTAATTAATATATATATATATATATATATATATATATATATATATATATATATATATATATATATATACTAAATCACAGGAAAGGTAGTTCTCCTTTTTACAGATTTTTGAAAAAAATAGTTGTTTCAGAAATGGATGCGTATAAAACAATCCTTGGATTTTAGGTTGCTATGGTTCCATTTGATAAATATTCTGGTTTTATAATTTTTTTTTGCAATTTTTGGCATACAAGCTAGATATTCGGAGAGTATTTATAAACTAGTTAAAGGCCCAAAGCTAAAAAAGGTTTTTTCATGGGGGAGAATTTTAGAATCCGCTTATCAGAGTTCGGGGTGTGAAGAAAAATCCATGAACCTCGAAACTTTGGAAACACGAGGTTGTCTGAAGGGCCCAGGGGAAAAGTTAGTTCGAAGAGTGAAAGTGTTGGACACCTCCGAAGGTTGGTTTTTCGCCTCGAATTCCCAACCAAACTTTCTTTTCCGATTTCTAAGTGGTTTACGAAAAAAAGGGACCCAAATACTGATGTTCAAACTAGCAAGAATATCAGTTTCTGTCCCAATTTAAGGCGAGTTTACCCGAATAACAGATCGATTGTCAGGATGAAAAAAAATATTTTACTTTTGTCTTGCAGACCCCCCGGAAATTCTGATTTTACCCGATATAGGGAGACGAATAGTTAGATATTTAAAACCAAAACTAAGTTTTAATTTAAAATATTGGTTGGTGTCCATATCGGGAAGAAGAGGTGTATCTGGTTTGTTGGTCAGGAAGGAAAGGAGAATAAATGGGGGTCTCATCGGGTGTTTTCTAAAAAAAAACTTAATTTAAACAATAAATAATAATGTTGCAGTGGTTTTAGCCATTTAAATTTTTAGGCTAGACCCGGCTTGGGAAAAAAAAGGAAATATTCCGTGTATCCAGTTGATAACCCCTTTATTCGCCCCTTTTTCAACGTATTTTTTTTTTGAGTATATTAAAAATAAGGTGTTAAATTTTTATTTATAAACCTAAAAAACTTACCTTTTTTTGGTTTTTTTGATTGTTTTGAACGTTCAATTAATTCTTTACTGGTCATATTCGTCAGATTGTAATTGGAGAGGGACAAAAGCTATGAATAATGGAACGTCTTTCTTGCCATTTTAAGATATTACTGGACGTTGATTCAGAGATCAAACATTTTGAAAAAGACGGGCGTCGGGGGAAAAAAACAGAGCATATAGATCACCGAGTAAGACTTTTGGCCTTAGACATTATTTTAGTTCGATTTAGGCAATTGGGAATCAGTGGTTTCAAGAACACGGAAAAGTATTCGGGATCCGCACATCAATCAACGCCATATTAACCTCTTACAGTGGCGTCGAAGATTGTCTGATATTTCTTCAATTGAACATGTGTGTCACATCCTATGTCGCAAATCGTTGATGTTACAGTACGTCCTTTGGACTCTGGCAGCTTTTGGGGGATACTTTGGGGGTTGGAATAAAAAGGACTTCCTCATCAAAGATCAAGAAAAGGGTTTTGGTAAAAGACATTTTTGTATTTTTCGTAATTTCGTATATAGATAAAATATTAAAGTCTTCCCCTTATTCCAACCCCTCCATTGTATCCTTATCATTTTATTATCTTTTTTCTTCCTCATTAGAATAAATATTTAAATATTGATTAGTGATTTTTGTCTTTCTCATTATATATATTCGGGGTTTCATTAAAATTTTTTATATTTTGACCCAAAATTCTTTGAACCTTTTCTTAAAGGGGAAAAAAATAATTTTTGGGTACAATTTCTTTTTTAATCTATTTTCCCCTTTGGTCCAATTTTGTGATAAACACCTGACTCAGTCAATATTGCTTCGGAGACAGACACAAGCCTTTTAAAATGTTTTTATGAGTGTAATAATGGCACTTACCAAAGCCTCTTAAGTGATTTTTAATCGGACGATGTTTTAAAAGTTTTAAGACAAATTATCTTATTTACGGGTAAAAACACGAGTCAGTCAGTCCTTTTGTTGATAAACAGTACATAAATATCTCGGAGATGTATTATATAAAAAGAGAATTAGTAATAAACATGATAATAGCAGAACCGGACTGAGAAGAAAAGAAAATAAAACAATTTAAGTTTTACTATAATTACGAAATTTTCACACACAACATAATAAACATAATGACATTATCCGAAAAATGCATTTTTTTTTTTTAGAATAGGGCACTTTTTTGTTTTTATAATGTATTAAACATTGATATTTATTTTTCAATAAAACTACAAAACATAGTAGTTCACCATAATAAGTTACAGGACATTGAAACTGGAGTCTTTTTTTATCAATAACAAACATTAAATTTATTGGTTTTCAGCTAAAATCATGAAAAAAAGTTTAACGAAATTATCATAAGCAATAGGAATAAAAAAAATATTATATAATTACGGGTATTGCCAAAATCCCATTTTTGGGGCCCTTTAATTTTTAAAAAAATTTAGTAAAACAAAACGAGTCTTAGACCCCTTTTGTCAATTTTTTTTCTATATTTAACCCCTATTTGGAAAAGTGTCAAAATATATTTATCATATAAACCAATGTTCCACTTCTGGCGAACAGAATTTGGTATTTTTTCTTGGACCCCTAGACCCACATTAAGCTGTACATTTTTCCCGATATTAAAGATCACATGGTTTTACCCTCCACATCCCACCCCTTAATTTTTTTAAATTTTACCGATAATGCTTTTTGATATTGGTGCGGGGTTTTGGGGTTTTTTTCCCATAGATTCAAATCTTCCATTTGGGAAAAAAGAAATTTTTCTCCAAAAACCCAAAAAATTTAATTATATCAAATAATATCTTCCTTTATTTTCAGCGTCAATTATTATATTTAATACAAATTTTTAAAATAAATTTTGACAGATTCAATATCGCAAGGGATTAAAAAAGTAATTGGAATAATTTTTTTTTTGAAATGTTTTTACCACTGTTGTTAAAAATAAATCTAGTTACTTCTTTAAAATTGAATTTAAATACAAAGTTGGTTCAGAAAATTAAATTAAATTTCTTGGTTATCTTAGGGAATATACCCCCCCTTTTATTTCTGCCTTTTTGGTTCCCAAACGGGGCGTATCAGTTACTTTCAAAATGTACCTTCCTATATTCTTGTGATAGTAGATATGGTTCAATATTCAAATCAACCCCCAGAATTACAAAAAGATTTGACCAATGGTTTACCAAATATTTTTATTAAAACACTTGCGGGAAAGGGGAAGACGGGCTTTTGTTCTTCAGGCTGAAGAAAGTGGATTTGGGGCTTTTCGTCCTTTGAAAATTTGTGATAAAAAAACATTTTCCTTTTTTCCCTCGCTCTCAGACTTGTCTGCCTATTGGAAACCTTTTTTAAAAATTTTTTTAAAAAGTTTATTTGGGCCTTTTCTTTAGTTTAAACTGCAAAAAAGCGCAGGGCGTTCTTCTAGAACGTCAGATATGAGGTATCAAGGCTCGTTTAGGAAGGATCTTCTGGTGAACTACCCGTTTCAAAAACAAAAGAAAAAAAATTAGATGGGATGATTAATCCCTAGAAATTGAAACAATTACTGGGTTTTCTTGCAGCAATTTTCACAAAAAATCTATTGGAAAAACTTTAAATTTTTGTAAAAGTTTCTCGTCGTCCAGGTAAAAACGTCTAAAATATAAAGGCTTGAAAACCGCCAAACTAATTTTTCCCGTTAAAACTTTTTTAAAAAAAGGCTTAAGGAAAAGGGGTTTTTTAAATGAAATTGCAAAATCCATGCAAAAAATCAATTTTACCCAAAGTTTGGTTATTAACGGTAATTCGCAAACGTATTAAATTTTTATCCGGAGAGCGTGGTTTTAATTTTAAATAGATTTAGTTATTTTTGTTATTCTAATTATTTGATTTCATTCATTAAAAACAACATGGTTTAAAATGGGTTTCATTAAAAGGAGTACCATATGGTATCTCTTCGGTTTTCTTGACAAGATGGGTTTAAAAAAAGCCGTTAAAAATAAAAATTTTATCAGCTTAAAAAAAAATTTTTAACAGTTTATTTCCTTTTTGAATTCACTAGGTACTGTCATAATTAATATTAATATAATTGGGGCAATAGGGTTATTTCTACAAAAAAAGGACTTATAAAACCTTCGCGATGTTAATTTTTCCTTTTTAAATCGAATCAAGCTAACATCAAAAAATTTTAAAAACGCGTTTAACATATCATGGTTTTTGACCCGATATTGCCTTTTATTTTCCATCCATTTTGGCTTTAAAATCCCCATTTAAGTTCAATATTAATTATTAGTTCTTTTTCTTTTTTTTATTTACATCAAATAATGGGAGTCAGTAGTCGACTAAATTAACAAATATCTAGCTGAAATATAATTTTAGATCTTGGATGGTGTTTCCCTTTGGTCTAGGTTCCCAAAAAGGGTTTCTTGTTTATGACATCAGGTATATGGTTTTATTGATGGCGCTGTCTCCAATTACTTATATTACCTTAAGAAAATATCTAAATAATAGTCGCAGACAGGTATCTTGTGTCTTTTGTCGGGCCATTTTTTAGGTGTCTAAAAAAAAAAATTTTTATTTTTAAAAAATTGACACATTCCCAAGTATGATTGATCATAAAATACCAAAAAAAGTGATGTTTGCTGGGATTGTTAAAAATAGGATTTTCGGTCCTCTTTTCTTTGATGGTATGTTAACTGGTAAAATGTATTTAGAATTTTTAGAGTTCAAGTTGCTGTACTCTAACCAAATCCAGAAAATCAAAATTTCCATTGCTTATGGTTCAACGAGACAGACACCCTTCCCACCTTTTGACCCTACTGTAGTATACTTAAAATTTTTTCCCACAACTAACCATATTAAAAAAGCATTAAAGTGTTGTTTTTAAATCAAAATGAATTTTCTAAACGTAGAAATATGATCTGGGAAAGGGAAAAAAAAATTCCCAAAGTACAATTTTCTAAGAAAAACCCGGGTTATTATTTAAGAAAAAAGGCCCTAAGGTTTTTGTTTTCCTTAGTATGAGTCATAATGCTTAACCTTGTGAGATATTTAAATAAAATAGTTGTTTCTTAGAAAAAACATCCCAAAACATATTAACAGCTAACCATTGAGACACAATTTAAAAAAAAAATTTTACATTATTGGATACCTCGGAATATTGAAAGCTTGGTTTTTTTTAATATTCAGAAAAATCAGAATGGCCCTCTTCTTATTAATGACAAAAAGTTCATTCAATAAATTTTGGGATGTTAAAAAATGTTCATTATTTCGGTAATGGACAATTCGTCGCCCTTATAAGGGAAAAAAAAGGAAAAAAGCGGCTTCAAGGTTGGGCGGCAGCTGATAAGGGCTTTTGTACCCCCAATCTCGAAACTGATTTTTGGAAAACAATTAGGACCTTTTTTTAGATTACAAGGCGATCTTTATTTTTTTAAAAAAAACCCATTCCTGTTTGGCAGATATTAGCGGACCTTTTTCCCGGTCTTAGGGCCATTTTAACGTTTTCCACCGAATGATAAAACTTTTTTCCTCAAGCATCCTCAAGACCTAAGAATTCCACAAAGGAAAAACTACGATTATTTTTCAGCTTTGTCCAACTGGACTATATCTAAACCCATGCTCATTAATTTCAATTGCATTTTTATTTTTTCAAGTATTTATTATTAAAATTTAGATTGAAAAAAAGTCAAAGGCGATCAATTTTTGTACGTCAAGTGTTTATGACTTTCTTACAATAATATTATTTTACTTCCCATTATTTCATTTTTTAAAAACTGTTTTTTATTCTTTCTCGAGACAAAATCAATCTAAAAAAAACTCAATAATATTTTATTTCTATTTTCCCAACTTCGTTTGTCGCACCACGGCATGCCGCAACCAAAAAAAACAAAACAAATGATATCGCATGTCGATGGTGAATTTTTCTTCTGGCGTGGTTATCGAATCACTCAATCTAAATAACCCCCCCGCCGTCTGTAATTCAACGATTGAATAAACGCCTTTTATGCTCATTTTTTTATTTTTCTTTGGGCTTGTCTGGGTGGGGTTTTCACAATAAACCCTGTTGTGTTATCATCAAGTCTAATAATTACTTTATTGTTTCGGGTGATAAATAGTGAAATTATTTTTTTTTAAACGTTTTCTAAGGTGGGTGTTGTAACGTTTAAAAATATTTAAAAAAAAAAAAGCATATAGGTGATTTTAAAAAATTCAAAGTCGATTTTGGCATTCTTCTGAACAGATTTTTTAAAGGCTGTTCCCGAAAGGGACTTTGGGGTTAATTATTTATAGATTTATTTATTAATTAACAGGCATCCATTTAGACATTTTAAATTATGTTTAACAATTATTAAATAAACAACAACAAATTGGGAAAAAAATACAACTAAAGGGTCCATTTTTTAGTCATTATTATAAATAAAGTCCAAAACACTTTCGAATATTGTGGCATAATTTGGGAAAAATATCTGTTTATTAAAGTCTTGTATTGGCTGCACATTGTGTAGATCCGCGATCTTCTTATCTGTTGGGGCAGTCCTCATTAGGATAAAATAAAGAACTGGATCTTGTGTTCTTATTTAGTACTAGAGTTCAACTTCTTACAGTTTTCCCCAGTCCCCTCATTTCTAACCCAAATAAAAACTTCAGGGAGGTAGGACCTTCTTTGTTTCAAAGAAATCATTCTTCCTAATTTTTATTTTTAATTAAACGGGTCTCTGGTTTGGGGGATACCGGTTCTTCAAATAGCCTTATAAAGAAATCCCGGCATGAAATCGGGACCTCTGGGTTGACAAAGAACGTCGCGTCTCTTAGAAATCAGCTTTTCGGGAAAATCTCTTTAACTACCGGCTGGGATTCGTAGGAAATTTGGCAAGTGGCTCTATCTTGCTGCAACCACTGGTCCGGTGCACCAGCAAATTCTAGAAACTTATTACATTCTTTATATATACATTGACAGACCTACAGCGGGAAGATCTTGAAAAAATGAACCAATGATTACTCTGAATTTTTCGTCTTGGGCGAATAAAGAGATCTCCTATTTATTTTTGGGATTTTCGCCTTCAATACCCTGGGTTTTTGTTTTTTTTAACTTGGTTTTTTTAAGATAAAAGTGGGCTTTAAAGTAAAATTTTTTAAAACAAAAAGCGTCTACTTTTTTTCGCGACCCCAGGGTTGACTAAATTTCCAAGAAACGAGCTAGCGACAAGACACTTCCCCCGAATCCGACAACAACATGCCAACCAGCGATTTTTCAAATATGAAAATCACCAAACATTGTTAAAACAAAGTTGTCTTGTAAGGTCAAAATAGCAGTAACAAATCTATGACTTTTAATGTCGCCTCTGCCAAATTAAAAGTAATGTCAATCGAACATGGATTCAGCACGTGAAAGCTTGGAAAAATCGAAAAATTTTAGGTTATTGGAAGCAGCTACGGCAAATTTATTTCCACAGAAAGAATATCATCTATTACTTCAGCACTCTTATCGAAGACTTATTTTAGGACTAGGTGGGAACAAATAGTGTAAAATAGTGCTGGTATACCTAATTGTACCAATAAAATATTGTTATTAGCGAAATTTTTAGAGACTAAAACAAATTTTCTGCTTATATCCCCTTTTTTACTTATTTTATTAAAAATGATATAAACTTTTTTATAAAAACTAACTTCAGGGCATATTTTTGGCCTATTACATTTCAACTCTTTCAGTTTTAAGATATTTAAAGTTTTTTTTTTAATTTAAATCGTTAATATTTTAAAAAACTAAAAGCTCAAAAAATTAAAAAAGCTGATGGTTTTTAGACATTAATTTTGATCTTACCATTTTCCAAAAGATAAATTTCTAAATTTTCCAAATTTTTTAAGGTAAAAAAAAACCCCAATTTGAAACTAAAGGCAGCATTGGGGCCCTTTGAATGGACTATAGTTCATAGTAATAAAAAAAAAAAATTTTCCCATGTGGTTTTTTAAGGCTTTGTTTTTGCGGTAACCTCCCGGACTATTAATTGACGATTAATATCTCAATTATGCCCTTTTTGCGGGAGCTGCACATTGAATGGCCGGGGGACCAAAATCACCCTTTAATACCCTTGTTTGTTAAATAGTTATTTTCGTTTAAAATATTTAAATTATTTTTAAAGATTATGTTATTTAGAATCCAGTGAGCTTAAGTATTTTGTGTCTTCGTATACTTCCAGAGATAATTTTTTAAGCGATTAACAAATTATTAAAAAAAAATAGATTTTACCTTCACCCCTTTTACCAAAAAATTTCTACTTTTACTAACATTCCATGTTAAATTTAAAAAAAATAGTAAAAAAGGCAGTGAATAATTACATTTCATCCGACTCCAGACAACTACGTGGAACACGATTTAAACCCCCAACTTTACCTCCTGCAAACTTTTGTTCTCACCAAAATTAACCCAAATAAAAGTAAAGGGGTTTTTAAAACCCGGACCGGGTGCATTTTATCGCTCAAATGCAGGAGATTTCAGGATTTTGCGAAAAGAAGCCTTGTCGGGGCAGCTCTGTTGATCCATTTCATTAAAAGGGTGTCCGTTGTTTTTTATGGTCTTTCCTAGGTTTTATGGTTTCCCTCCTTTCTTGTCTTGACGTTTGTCTTTATCTCTCTCTCAAGAAATGGGCGGAATTTTTGTAAACCTGTTTTACTACAGTTAGAACAGTATAGGTTGTGAAAAATTTTGCGTAAATTAATTCTTTTTAATATGATGATAAGTCTTCTTAAAATAAACCCATTTCATATTTGGCCCATTTAGTTTTTCCAGGACCGACGACTAGCCCTGACACAATAATATAATTTTAACACCTTATATGATAAAGGCACCTTTTTTTTTAAATGCTTAAACCCCAAACTAAAAAAAATTCTTTTTTGTCGATACTTTTCAACTTTTAGGAGGGAATAAATTTATGTTGTAATTAAAAAAAAAAATATATATATATATATATATATATATATATATATATATATATATATATATATATATATATAATATATATATATATGTATATATTATATATTATATATATAATATATATATATATATATATATATATATATATATATATATATATATATATATATATAAATATATATATATATATATACAGGGTGTTTTCTAATTGAACGTCCCAAAAATTTAAGGAGGCAATTTTGGACCATTTTAAAAAAAAAACTTCATATAAACACATGTGCTTAAAGTCTTAACTTTTGAAATACAGGGTGGTAAAATTTTTAAAAATAAATCTTTTATTTTTGAAAATTTTACCACCCTGTATCGCCGATTGTAGTTTTTACCAGTGCTATGGTTTAAAATACGTTTCCTTTCGGTTTTATAAATTATTCCTTTTTTAAATTCAATATTTCTGGTTAGATCAACGACAGTTTAACGAATAGGCCATAAATTTAACCTGTTTATTAAATTTAAAACACAAAACATTAGAATAAAAACAGAACCTTATATTTAAAATAAATATACTTAAAACGGTATTTTAAAAATTCCTAAGACCCTAATAAATCTTATAGTGGTTAAACTTCTAGACTTTTAGCCTAACGCATGGAAAAGCATTGGGCATATATAAACAATACAGAATTTCTCAAACTAAAAATTTAATTTGCATTTTATAATAAATACAGAACAAACAGGAACCCTTCTTGCGTTTTTGTATAAATGACTTTAACAAAACAAACACATCAAATTAAAATATCTATTTAGGACACCAGAGTAATAATAGGAGCAATTAATGATCGAGACCATTGATTAAGATTTTTAATCGCCAATTAATGTCCAAGTTAGTTACAAAATTTTTTTCGGCAATGCTTTTGTTATTAATTTGTTAAAATCACTGTTTTCTATATATTTTTTTGGGATATATTTCAGTTTTGAACCAACCAACAACAAATATTTTAATGGAACATTCAGATGACAACATTTTGAATAAGCATTTTTGTTTTGTGCATTTTGATTACACCTTTGTAATCATTCATTATTAGAAAATTAGTCATTAATGATGGCTTATTTATAAATGGTAACATGAGAATTTTTATCCTCATTGACAGTGTAAAGCTTTAATCTCATTAATTGAAATAATACTTGAACATTTTCATCATTAAGGTTATTTTAGGTAACGTTAAAATCAATTATTATACCACCATTTTTGTTTTTAAAAATAATAAACGTCACGCAAAAATAAAACAATCATTAAGGATATAATGGCATAGTTTAAGGCTAAAAAAACAGATATTTAAGATTGTTGATTTTTAAAGTTCTGCAAACTTGCGTTTATTTTTTAATTATTAAAAAACAAATTGAATCTGCAAATTTTGAGACAAAAAAAATATATAGGAGAAATTTGATGGACGTCAAGAACATCCAAAACCCAATGGTGTAAGATTTAATTTAAGATACATTCTTATAAATTCACTCTTCGATAACAGAAACTTATCTTCATAGGACGTTCTGAGAGCTGACTAAGACAAAATCAGCAATAATTTGTGACTGGTCAAAATTTCTCGACATTCCTTTATTATTTCTTACATGTTTATTGAAATTGAGAGAAAAGAGGCATATGTGCACATTTTGCATCTCGAGACTAGTTGAAGTTTTAAAGATTCAAGGCCACTTTAGATAGGGATTCTAAAGTATAATTCTTACAACAAATAAAATCTTGTAATTACATGTTTTAAAAGAGACATTTAAGAGTGAACGTCATATTAAACTAATTATTGCAAAAGCTCTTAGAGTGAAAGCTTCTCGAGATAAAGGGTGTTTATCCACTATAAAAAAAGTTAAATTTTAATTTAAATTTTAATAAAATTATTTTTTTAATTTTAAAATTTTTAAATTTAAAAATTTAATTTTAAAGTTAAAAGGGATGAGTTGGTCCAAAAAAAGGTTTAAAATTTAATTTTTTTCTTTTTCCCCCAATTTTTTTTTTTATTTATTTTTTTAAAAATTCCCCCCTTTATCAATTTTTTACAAGGGGGTTGTTAACCTAAAACCTTTTGGTTTAAATGTTTGTTAAAAATTTTTAATTTCCCCAAAAAGTTTCCTTTTTTAATACAATTCAAACAAATTATTTTTTTCCCCCAAATTTGAAATTTTCTTTTTTATATTTTTGAAATTGCCTTTGGGATTTTCACCCCAAACGTTTGCCCCCCAATTTTTTATTTAAAATTTTTTTTTTTCTTTCTTAAATTCTTTGGAATTTTTAAAAAATCCTTTTTAAATTTTTTTTTATTATTTGATTTCCCAACTTTTTTTTTAAAAATTTTTTAAAAAATTTTTTAAAAAAATAAAAATTTTTTTTTAAAAAAAATTTTAATAAACCTTAAAATTTAAATTTTAAAACATAGGCTCCGTGAAAAAATCCAAATTCACCAACCCAAAATTTTAATTTCAAATTTTTTTAATTTTAAAAATTTTATTTTTAACCCCAAAGCAAAATTTTTCGGTTTTTTTTTTTTTGGAAAAAGGGGAAAAAGGGAAGGAAAAGTTTTTTAAAAAACCCAAAACAATGGCAAAAACATCATTATAAAAAACAAAAAGAATGTATTATTTTTAAAAATTTTAATTTTTTATTTTTAAAATAATTTTTTTGGGGGAATTCTAGTAATTGGGGGAAATTTTTGGGGGGTTTTGTTTGGGATACTTTTTTGAGAGTTTGGAACACTGCCCGTTTTCCAAATTTTGGGGGTATAAAAGCCATAGTGTGTACTTTTTCCCTGCAGAGCCAAAGAATTGTTAAGAAAATAATTTAAAATTGAAACAAAACTACGACCTGTTTTAAATTTTCTGGTTTTTATTAACCTTTTCCCCAAATTTAAATCGAAAATTTTATCAAAAAAAATTAAATTAAATCTGTTGTTACAAAAAATTGGTAAGGAATCCATATTAAAACGTTTTAAAAAACAATGTAAGAAAGAAAAATCAATAATAAAATGTCCCTTTTAAAAAAATTTTATTTTTTGTATTTTTTTATTCAATTTACATTTTTTTTTAAAGTGTTATTCCGATTGTGGATAAAATAAACAAAATTGCTTTTCTTCTTTTTCTGTAAATATAAGGAAAACCATAATTATGCTTCTTTTCGGTCCTCGTTGTGCAATAAAAAAATCATTAACGGATTCTTTAGACACATTGTAAAAAAGAAATGTCAATAAAACTAGTTAAAATGTTGAGAATAACGTATGAAACACCCAGTAAACTAGTTAATTCCACTACTGAATCAAAAATTCCAATAAGGGTGTAATACTTAAACACCCTCATTGTTATGGGTAAGTGCATCCCCTATTGTTGGCCCGTGCCAAAACGAGTAATGTTTCAAATTCTAATGCAGTCAAACGGAATTTTCTCGGCAAGTTAAGGGACTGTCGAAGTGTGAAAAGGTGGCTAAATAAGGGGACATAAAAACAGAGGGCAAAAAAGCACAATATATCTACTTTACTTTAAAACCAATGCATTGTTTCATATGTCTGTGAATTGATAAAGTAATAAATATAGTTAAGTTTTTTTTCCTATATTTGTTAATCAAGGACATATAAGAACACAGCGGGGTTTTTATTTGCTTTAAAAGCATTAGATCACAATATAAACCGTTGGAAAAATTTTTTCCTTTTAAACCCTGGCAACAGAGCACTAAAGAGCACACTTTCTTGCGTACTTACGATATTATTTCTTAAACAGAAAAGTAAAAGGGGCCCCCTAATACCACATAAATACCAATGTTGCTAAATGTAATTTTTTTTAAAGCGAATTTACAAACTTTTTTTTTGCTTTTTTGTACAGAAATTTTCATTACAGACCTCAAAATCATCGAAATAGACCATTTTACAGCATAGCAACCATTACTTAAAAAAGAAGACAATTTATTGGAAAAAAAAAATTTTTTTAAACAGTGTGGAGTTTTAAATATTAAATAAACAGTTTTTTTAAAATTAAAAAAGGATATACATTTTGACCCCGCTGTTTTAACCAATTGTTGCTGAACATTTTTTTTTATTTTTCACGATTCCTAAAGGAACTCCTTGGGTTAGTCCCAGTTGGACATCCTTAAATATCCTTTTGAATTTTTTTAATTTAAAAACAATGCTTTCTTCCACGTATCATACAGATACGCTTGTGGATCGCCATTATTCATGCCGTTTGAGAACCTGAATATCAGCGCCACTGTCCGCAAGAGAAGTGGCAGTTGTTCTTCTCAAACAATGACCGGTGTAACTTAAAGCATTAGGAAATTTTAAATATTCCGCAATTTTTTGTGGAACTTTGCAAAAGTATGAATGCCCTCTGGCTGCCCGGGTACGAACCCCAAAAACAAAACAAAAAAATTTGATTAGGGCTTAGTGTTTTGGGTCTTAAAAATAAATACTTTGGTAGTTTTTTATACCCATTGAGTCTAAGCCCACGGTAAATACATTTTTTTTTATTTGTGTTGGTATCGCGAAATTTAAAAAACCCAACATTGTTCCGGTATCTTCTTTTCGTCGGGGTTTTAAACTGCACGTCGACATACCATTCAGACAAAAATTATTACTATTTTTAAATTGAAAGTTCGTCTAAGTTTCATTCAGAAACGTTGTGGCGTTTTCCGTTGTCAAATTTTTTGATTTTGGTTAATATTTGTCTTTTTTGGTTGAATTTTTAATTTCTTTTTTTTTTTAAAATTTATTTTTATTGATTTGAAATTGTGTTTTTTATCAAAGAGTTTTAAAAAACCCAGAAGCAAGGGGTTTGCTTAAAAAAAAAACCAAATTATTCCCTTTAATGTAAAAAACTAACCATAAAAAGAAAACCACTTTTTCGTAAAAAAAACCCCAGCATTAAATTTTTTTTAATTTCCCCAAAATTTTTTCTTTGCAGAACTTATATACACTTTTTCCTTCCAATTCCACTGGAAAAAAAACTAAAAAAAGTTTCAGCTGCTTTTAAGATATCCTCCGAGTTCTTTTATTAGCCATTTGGAAAATTATTGTTAAAAAATTCCCTTTTTAAAGTTGAGTTTATTTGGATGCTGTAAACCCGTTGTTAAATAAAAAAAACATCCTTTTGGGATTCCCAAAAAATTTTTAGGATGACAGACTCCCAAAATTTTTGTTGGGATTTTCTTAGTAACTATTATTATAAACTGATTTTAAATTGACCATGGTAACACTTTTGTTTATACATGCGGGGTGTTTCAAACAAATGCGAAAACTTAAGTAGATGTTTTCTTGTTCAAAATAAAGGGTACTTCGTTGTATAAACGTTGGTCAAAAGTCCACCATTAGGGAGATATTGTGGTACAAAGTTGGCGAAAAATAAAATTTTTAATTTTCATCTCAAAAACACAGAGCGATAGAAAATGACATTAAAAAAATATTACTATTAAGAAAAAAAATTTTAAAAAAATTTTTTTTTTTTTGGGGGGAAAAAAAAAAGAAACCCCCCCCTTTTTTTTTTTAAATTTTTTTTTGGGCCCAAAAAAAATTTTTTTTTTTTTTTTTTTTTTTTTTTTTTTTTTTTAATTTTGGGGAAAAAAAAAAACCTTAAAAAAAATTTTAAAAAAAAAAGGAAAAATTTTCCCCCCTTTTTTTGAAATTTTTAAAAGGGTTTTTTTTTTAGGGGTTTTTTTAAAATTAAAAAAAATTTTTTTTAAAATTTTAAACCCCCTTTTTTTTTTAAATAAATTTTAAAAAAAAACCAAAAAAAATTTTTAAAAAAAAAAAAGTTTTTTTGGGTTTTTTTTTTAAATTTTTTTTTTAGAAAAATTTTGGGAAATTGGTAAATTTTTAAAAAAAAAATTTAAAATTTTTCCCCCCGGGAAATTTTTAAAAAAGGGGGGGGGGGTTTTTTTCCCCCTTTTTAAAAATTTTTAAAAAAGGGGGGAAAAAAACCCCCCCAAAAAAAAAAATTTTAAAACCGGCCCCCTTTTAAAAAAGGGGTTTTTAAAAAAAAAAAAACCCCCAAAAAAATTTTTTTTTTTCATTTTAAAAAAAATTTTTTTAATTTAAAAATTTTTTTTTAACCCCCCAAAAAATTTGGGTTTTTTTTTCCCCCGGGGGGTAAAGGCCCCGGGTTTTTGGGGAAAACTTTTTTAATTAAACCCAAAAAAAGGTTTAAAAAAAAATTTTGTTAAAAAGGGAAAATTTTTTGGGGGGGAAAAAAATTTTTTTCCCCCCCTTTTAAAAATTTTTTTTAAATTTTTTGGGCCAAAAAAATTTTTTAAAACCCTTTTTAAAAAAATTTAATTTTTAAAAAATTTTTTTTTTTTTGGTTTTTTTTAAAAAAAAATTTTTTTTTTTTTAATTTAAAAAATTTTTTTTTTAAAAAAAAAAAAGGGGGGTTTAAACCGGGTTTTTTAAAAAAAAAAAAAATTTTTTTTTAAAAAAGGGAATTTAAAAAAAAAAAAAAAAAATTTTTTTTTTTTAAAAAAAAAAATCCCAAAAAAAAAAAAAAAAAAAAAAAAGAAAAAAAATTTTTAAAAAAAAAATTTTTTAAAAAAAAAAAATTTTTAAAAAAAAAATTTTTTTTAAAAAAAATTTTTTTAAATTTTTTAAAAAAAAAAAAAATTTTTTTTTTTTTAAAAAAATTTTTTCCCCCCCTTTTTTTTTTTAAAAAAATTTAAAAAAATTTTTTTTTAAAAAAAAAAAATTTTTTTTTAAAAAATAAAAATTTTTTAAAAATTTTTTAAAAAAAAAAAAATTTTAAAATTTTAAATTTAAAAAAAAAAAAATAAAAAAAATTTTTTTTAAAAAAAGAAAATTTTTTAAAAAAAAAAAATTTTTAAAAAAATAAAAATTTAAATTAAAAAAAAAATTTAAAAAAAAAAAATTTTTAATAAATTTAAAATAAAAAAAAAAAAATTTTTTTTTTTAAAAAAAAAAAAAAATTTCCCCTTTTTTTAAAAAAAAAAAAAAAAATTTAAAAATATTTTAAAAAGGGGGTTTTTTTCCCTTTTTTTTTAAAAAAAAAAAAAATTTTTTTAAAAAAAAAAAAAACTTTAAAAAAAAATTTTTCCAAAAAACAAAAAATTTTTTTTTTTTTAATTTTTTAAAAAAAAATTAAAAAAGCCAAAAGGAAATTTTTAAAAAAAAAAGGGTTTTATTTTTTTTTAAAAAAAAAAAAATTAAAAAAAGTTTTTTTAAAAAATTTTTAAAAATTTTTAAAAAACCAAATTTTTTAAAAATTTTTTTTTTAAAAAAAAAACCCAAAAAAAATTTTTTAAAATTTAAAAAATTTTTTTGGTTTTTAAAAAATTTTTTTTTTTACCCAAAAGGGGGGTTTTTTTAAAAAATTTTAAACCCCTTTTTTTTTTTTAAATAAAATTTTTTTGAAATTTAAAAAATTTTTTAAATTTAAAAAAAATTTTTTAAAAAAAAAAAAAAATTTTAAATTTTTTTTAAAAAAAACCCTTTTTTTTTTAAAAAATTTTAAAGGGTTTAAATTTTTTTTGGTTTGGGGGTTTTTTTTTTTTTAAAAAAAAAATTTTTTTTTTTTTTTTAAAAAATTTTTAAAATTTTTTTGGGAAAAAAAAAAAAAATTTTTTTTTTAAAAAAACCCCTTAAAAAAAAATTTAAGGATTTTTTTCCTTTTAAAATAATTTTAAAAAAAAAAAAATTTTTATTTAAAAGGGGTTTTTAAAAAAAAAAAAAAATTTTTTTTTTTTTTAAAAAAAAACCTTTTTTTTGTTTGAATTTGGGAAAAATTTTGGAAAATTTTTTTTTTTTAAAATTTTCCCAAAAAAAAAATTTTTTTTTTAAAGGGTTTTTTAAAAATTTTTAAAAATTTTTTAAAATTTTTTAAAAAAAAAAAAAAAATTTAAAAAAAAAAAAAAAATTTGAAAATTTTAAATTTTAAAAAATTTTTTAAAAAATTTTTTTTTTTTTAAAAAAAAAAAATTTTTGGGAAACCAAAAAAATTTTTTAAAAAAAAAAATTTTTTTTTAAAAAAAAAAATTTTAAAAATTTTTTCCCCTTTTTTTTTTTTGGTTTTCCTTTAAAATTTTAAAAAAAATTTTTTTTTTAAAATTTTTTGGGCCCCCTTTTTTTTAAAAAAATTTTTTTCCCCTTTTTAAAAAAAACCCCCCCAAAAATTTTGGGTTTTTTTTGGTTTTTACCCTTTTTAAAAATTTTTGGGGTTTTTTTTTTAAAGGTTTGGGGGGAAAAAAAAAATTTGGGGTTTTTTTTTTTTTTTTTTTTTTTCAATTTTTTAAAGGAAAAAAAAATTTTTAAAAAAAAAAAATTTTTTTTTTTTTTAAAAAATTTTTTTTTAAAAAAAAAAATTTTTTTTTTTTTTTAAAATTAAAATTTTTTTTTAAAAATTAAATTTTTTTTAAAAAAATTTTTAAAAAAAAAAATTTTTTTTTTTTTTTAAAAATTTTTTTTTTTTTTAAAAAAAAATTTTTTTTTTTTATTTTTTAAAAAAAAAACCCGGAAAATTTTAAAAATTGGGGAAAAAAAATTTTTTTTTAAAAAAATTTTTTCTGTTTTTTAAAAAAAAACCCAAAACTAAAATATAAAGACCCTGAAATGAAAAATTAAAATCAAAAAGGTTCTTCGTATCGTATTGCCGATTACATAACATATTACGTGTTGTGAATTTGCGATCTAATTTTTGACGGTATTTTCAGTTTTGAAGTTATTTTACTTTATTTTGTTTTAATTTTTTCAATGTTCTTTTTTTAAATTTAGTTTTGTATGTATTAAAGGGCGTTGGCATCTTTTTAATAACTTAACTTGTGTGACTTTCATTTCTAGTTTCTTTTTTATTAGGGAACATAAAATTACGAGCAAGTATGTCATTTTTTTCGAAAATTTATAGTATTTAAAGTTTAAGTGGCTTTTGTGGCTGAATAGGATGTTAATATTCGATATATAAAGACTTGAGTGACACTTTTGATTTAACCGAAATTGCTATAAACTTTTAATCTTTACTATTTTAAATAAAACCCTTTTTTAATATTCTAATAAAATGGGCAACCATGATACGTGCTAGCGTTTTCAGTTTTGGTGTTTTGTTTCATGATTCTATAAATTCGAATTTCACATGTGTCACACCCTCTACCTATAAGTCCAGTAACTGAAGCCCTGAAAGTACCCAAAGCTGTAAATAAATCAGTACAGTTTTCATTTGTGGCGCAATTCTTGGGTCAATGCTTTCGAGCGAGAAAAAGTTTATCACGATTCCGACGTGGGAACTCGCTAAGAATGGCCCTCAAAATCCCAAAAATTAGTTTCCGCGAATATCTGCCAAAATATGGAAATTAGAGAATTTTTTTAAACAAAAAATGAAGAACACCTCGAAATCTACAAAAATGGTCCTAACCATTTTTTTGCAACACCAATATTTTTCGCAAAAACGGCCGTCGAAAAATCCATAACATTCCACACTGGATAGATGTGGTAGTAGTAGTTTCTTACTAAAAAATGCAGATGGTCATAGCAATTTTTTATCAAAACGCAAGAAAGATGGTAAAGGATATTTTCTGGGATCATTGAACACTTGCTAAGGTCTCATTATAAAAAAGAAATGTTAATAACAAACCATTTTTTCAAAAAATATCAATAAATTAATGACTCCCAAAGTAGTGTAAAAAAAAACTTTGCCTCCTTTTTTTAATATTCTAAAAAAATCAGAACACCCAGAAAACGCTTTCATAGTATGAATGGGATACACATTGAGTCAATGGGGTACTGTATTTACAATACCTGAATGACATTTTTGATTAAATAAATGAATATCTTACTTTTATTTGTGCATATCTCATTGTAATTGGTTTAAACATAAGAATTATTGAAGTAAATTGTGATCTTATTTAAACAATATCAAAACGTAATTAAACTAACATAAGAAATTATTGAATTTCATTGGATTTTAATTAATGGCAATGTTAAATGCAATGAAAAGTCCGATATATTAAAATAGATATAATCTGAAACAAATAGTAGGTGTATACTACATTAATATGAACTCTATTAATTATAAATCTAATATTTTTTGTGACAAAAATAATTATTATTTATCTTGAAGTAGAGTCTCATTTAGACAACCGTAACCCACAGTTGATTTAATTTGATGTTGTATTTATTGTAATAAAATACTTTAATTGTTTAAATACGAGCGTTTTATTGACTAAATATTAATTTGTACTACATTTAATAGGGTTTAAAATAATTTGAAACTGCTGAAGTCTTGCATCAAGGTTTTCTGCCCCATAAAATGAATTTTGTTCTGTTTCGGGGACAATTATGTACTCATTGTGACGTCGTCTTAGGAAGTTGCTGAGCTTGTAGATGCCAAGGGACTTGCTGACCTAAGGCTTACAGTACTACTTTATGTACCTGGAGCCTTTGCCACATAATAAGGGATCTTTGTCACAGTACACGGGGTCTCTGCTACAGTGCAGGGAGTCTTGGCTACATGCATGTCCTAAAACGAAATAGACTTTTTAAGCTGTTTGATTAGGACTAACATTAGCCTCTCATCTCATCAAACAAGTTTTTAAAAATAAATTGGAACATCCTGTATAATAAGTAAAACACTTACCGTCAAACCAAATGTTAAATCATCCGCAGGTACCTCCAAAAGCACATGTATGAGATCTGATGTATTTTCTTTTTCCTCCTGAATGTATTTTTCTAAACAATCCTTAAAATGTATTTGCAAGTCCCTTGATGGAATTACAATGTCTAATTCTTTCTCGTTTAGATGTATCCCTCTACCTAAAAATAGAATAATTACATTAAAATATCCTTGCACCACATGGAAAACATTTTTAGTATTGATTTCCAAAAAAAAAGTTTCTTGATGGTAACAGTTAGTACTTGTCTTTACCCTAACCCAGCTTATTCATCATAATAATGGATTTTTTTAATAAAAGTAAAAAAACCCTTATTTCTGAAAATTTGTATACAAATATATAATTAGGAAAAATCTTTTAGATAGCCATGGAGATAGCCAGATTGCCAGTATGGCGCCATGATAAATTTTCGTTATTCTTTACAACAAAACATAGGAAAAAATATCGTTTAATTCAACTTACCTGCAAATACTTCTATCAAGGAGTTCAACCCTCAGGAAACCAGCAAGTTACTCATTTTATTAATAGGTATTCTTACTAAAGACAGAATAATTAGGGTCTACACAAGCATTGACATTTAACCATTCAGTTGAACCCTGAACCTGTTGTCGTTCAGTTCAGCCAGCGCCGAAGTTGCCAAATACCAAATACAATCACAGTATTGTTTAAGGCGAAGGGAATATTGGTATTCACCGTACGACACTTTTAATTTAACCAAAGTTAAGTTTCCATTGCAATAAACAATTTTTTCCTGGATTACATAAGCTTTAAACACAATAATTTCTGTGATATTTAAGGAAGGACAGATTTCCCTTAGTTTTAAATATATAGAATCATTTACATAATAACAAGATATTTTAACCTAATACTATTTTAATATGGTCTGAATATAATACTTGTAATAGCATCAATGATTTCTCCTCATCTGTCCCAAACATAATTAATTAAATAAACTTTAACTTTTATTGGATAAATAAAAAATCAAGCAATCAAAGACTTGTTATTCAATATATTATAGTGTTTTTTCTGTGAATGAACCCAAACTCATATGCAATGATAGGTGCAGGTTTTCCCATTCCGATAAACTTTGAGTGAATAAAAAATGTACGTTTTTGCCCGAGTAATAAAACAATTCGTTCGCCCGTTTTTAAGTGAATCCATGAAGATAGCGGCATTCCAGCGGTAGAGCGGCAGCTGAAATGAGGAGACTTTTGGATCCCGTTATAGCGAAAACTATCGATTTTTTGAAAGAAATCATAAAGACCATTTTTGTAGATTACAAGGCGATCTTTATTTTTTTGTTAAAACAAAAATTCTCCAATTCGCATATTTTGGCAGATATTAGCGGAAAACCCATTTTTCGGGCCTTGAGAGGCCATTTTCAGCCACCTGTTAATATTGGTAAATTTTTTTCAATCTAAAGCGTCCCCAAAGACCTAAGAATTGCCCCACAAGGGAAAACTGTAGAGATTTATTTAAACTTTGTCCCTTCATTTACTGGACTATATCTCAAACAGTTTTTGACAAAATGGTGTATAAAGATTTTATATTGATCGCCATTTTTACCATTTTTTTTTAATCAATGAATAAAAAAAAGACGAAAGCGATTCTTTAAACCAATTTAATAAGTTTCATTTTTTTAGCAACTAAAAATGCGATTTCTGTTTTACCAAAAGTGCGATAGAAATTGACATACAGAAATTAATAATTTTATCAAGTTAAATCAAGAATAATACTAGCAATTTGGTAGACACCTGGTAAAATTGTCAGTCTTTTTTAATACGAATCTATAGTACCCACGGCTTATTTAGAAAATTAATACTTAAAATGTTACCGGAAGTCTTAGTTTCTTTCTGGAGAACATTATTAAAAAGTATGTTGATTTTTAAAACATAAAATATTATTATATATGTAGCAAAGTATTAATAAAATGTCTTATATTATTAGATTTATTATTTTGTCAGCCCACAAAACCACTTTCTGCAGAACTTCTCTAATATAAGCAGTTCACAACAAAATTACAAGCTCTATAAATAAATCCTTCGACAAATTTGGTAATATTAATTAGTATGGGGCCCACGTAACTCCTAAATGTTTGTTTTTAAAATTCTGATATGTCGTGCAACCTCATCGTATGTGTTGCGGTGCCTACACTGTACAACTTGTCCCGTATTTTTAATGCATTTTTAAATTAAGAAACACGGCACATGTGCCATAAATAGATATATGATGGTGTAATTTGTATTAGTATATAGAGTGGCCTAATGCAAGATGCACATAATTCTTAAATTGTTAAATATTCCATTGATGTATTTTTAAATTTTAATACTGAGTGCTTTAAATAAATAAAAAAACACTGCGTGTTGCTGTTTATGGCTTAGATTCCAAATTGAGCCTATGGTCGGGTCTGGATGAACCAGGCGTTTTTATGATAATTTTAGAAGAAGTAGGTCTTTCGTAATTGTGCTATATTTTATGAAACCTGAGAAAAAAAAGTTAAACATATATTTTTACTTTAAATTTATAGCAATAAGTATAATGATAGCACTATATTAATATTAGTAATAAAAATAATATTATTCAAGGCAGGATGTTTTTAACGTAATAAAAATATATTTTTTATTAATGCAAGTAATGCTACATGAAATTTTCTAAGTTGCATTTTTAGAAACTGATATAAAATTGTATATTTTCAATATTCTCATCATACTTTTTAAGATAATTTTTATGATATAGTGTTTCAATAAAATCTACTCACTCATACTGTTAAAGAAAAATATTTTATAAATTATACTGAAAGCATTCTACTTAGAAATTAAAGCATGTTTTTATTTTTTTTTTATAAAAGGTCTTTTATGTGTACAAAAATATACAGTGTATATATTCTATATTTTTATTAGAGAAGAAAAAGTGTTAAATATTGCAATACTGTTAACATTGTCAGCTGATCTTTAAGCAAGGTCGGATTCAGAGAGGGGCGATCGCTCCCCCCGTCAGCCGATAAAAACGAGTTAAAAATGGACGAACGTCACTGTTGTTGCGGTACTTAGTTAGTTATTAATTGAAAACTTTTTATGTTGCCTATTTAGATTAGGCATAAGTTATTCGTAAAAAATGTGGTCGCTATAATACGTAGGCCTAAGCCTGCCTAAGACCGCCCAGGGCCCAGACGTTTATTGCACGGTTCATCAAGACGAGACGAAAAAATATTTTTTATTATACTTACCTATACCCTTATACTACATTTTCAACTGTGTATAAAATACAGTAAATATGACATTTTCAGAACAGCGCACGGAATTTTTTCCCAATCCCTCTTTCCGTGCACTTATACAAAAATCCATTCATGGAAACTGTTCATAACAACGATTTATTCATTAATGACATATTTTATTTTCTGTTAGTGAAATTTATGCCATTTTCAAAAAATGAATACAGATTTGGAAGACAATCCGGATATTCCCGATATTATATTACAACAAGCGGCAGAAGTGAGTGCAGATTTATTACCAGTGAAATCCAGGTTGAGACATGAACATGAATATCACATTTTTACCGAATGGCGGACTCAGAAAAGAATCAAAATTGTGAGTGACTAAATTCTCTAAGTTTATTTTTCTGAAAAGGCCAAATCTATGAAGTATCCACCTTATAGAGTCGATTCTCCATGTTAAAGAGTTGTTTGGCAATAAAAGAAAATACTCAGAACCAATATCCAAAAACTACCGCTTTTTTGAAACGACAAGCTGTAGGATATGTACCAAAGAAAGGTTCTTACATCAGAACAAGTAACCAAATTTTTATGTGAAGCTTCAGATGGACAATATCTACTAGCAAAAGTAATTTTAGTGTTTGGCATTTTTGGCGCATGTCGCAGAGATGATTTAATACGTTTGAGTTTAGACGATGTGGAAGATAATGGGCGTTTCCTTGTCGTGTTCTTACGAGAAGGAAAAACTCACATGTCAAGAAGTTTTACCATTACCAATGAAAATTGCAAATTCAATCCCTGTACACTTTACCGTAAATACGCAGATCTCCGCCCTAAAAATATGGAGTAGAAGATTATTTGTTGCATACCAAAACCAAAGATGTTACGCTCAACATGTTGGGTTCATCTATCAGTGATATTCCAAAACTTGTTGCAAAATACTTAAAACTAAAAAATCACGAAGAATATACCGGACATGGGCTAAGGCGTTCTTCGGCTACCATGTTGATAGAAAGCGGCGGTGATTTGCTCACTTTGAAAAGACACGAGGATGGCTTTCTTTCAATGTAACAGAAGGATATATAGAGGGAGTCCATACAGAAAACTTGAAGTATCCCAAAGTTGTTTTAGGCCTTGTAACTTGGAAACTACAAAATCTGTAACAGCCAATCAAGAGAACCAAAACATACATGAACACTTCGCTTCAACATCTTTAGTTCAACAAAAAGAAATACAAAAGAGATTGAGCTTCAACAATAATACGAATTGTACAATAAATATAACCATTAATCATAACGGTTCCGTTCAAAATTAATTTTCTTATATTTAATTAGCTTGTATTTTTTTTTGTTATTTGTTTTACTGTTTTAAAAATGAAAATAAATAATCGCAATTTTCTTAAATAATTTTTTGCGATGTTTTTTGTTTATGTTGTTCTCAGGTACCTAAGTATAATTAAAAATATGGTTCATTACACGTCCAGAAATGGATTTTTCCGTTCTTGCATGACTTCCCGTGTTCGGCTGCGCCTCACACGAGAATATGTCACGCGCGCACGGAAAAATCGTCATTTCCGTACTGGTAATGAAATATACTATTTCCAAAAATTACCAAGATAAAATTATAAGTTTTAAAATTTTATACTAACAAGATTAAATTATTTTCTTTTTATACCACGGTCTACGATCAAAGATAAAACCCTTTCTGAAATATTATTTCCTATTTTATTTCCTTGACTTGTCTCCCTATGTTTTTATTTGTACAAGGCATTTGGTATTAAACACTAATAATTTTAAAGACAGAACTCTAATTTCCTTATGCCTCATTTTATTTATCATTAACTTAGACTTTTTTTATATTTTACCTCTTATCACAAACGTGGTACTAAAAAACTAATAATTTTAAAGAAGAAAATGCCTTGAGCGGGTAAAAATATATGGAAATATTTCAAAGAAATTAGTAAGTAGTTACAAAAAATAAAGTTTTTTATTATAAATATTAGTTTTATAGTACGACATTTTTGAAAAGGGAAGCCCAAGTTAATAATAAATAGGATTGGAAATACAGAAAATAGGACACATTCCTAAAAATTACAAGTTTCCCAACGATACATGACTTGTAGACATGAAAATATAAGAAAACAAGTCTAAAGAGTAAATAAATAGGATTATTAATTAAAAATTAAAATCTATTCTCTAAAATTATTAGTTTTGCGTTACTAGCTTTACTCTGTGAGGGTTAAAACTAAGAAGGATATTAATAGATATATAATATATGTAATATATATATATATATATATATATATATATATATATATATATATATATATATATACTCTATAAATATATATATATATATAATATATATATATATATATATATATATATATATATATATATATATATATATATATATATATATATATATATATATATATATATATATATATATATATATATATAATATTAAAATAATTTAATTATACTGAAAAAGCGTAGGGTGCAATTTGCTATATTTTCATGATATCTCTAATTTTGTAAATACCTAGCAATAAAATAATTGTAACATTTAATATCAAGTACCCCACGCTTTTTTTGCTATAATTAAATAATTTTATAATTTTATTATTTTCCATATTCCGCTATAAAGGCGTGTTTTTAATACTTTTAAACTATAATTTATTAATTAAATGACTCCACGCCACTGCTGTACACTAACTACATCAACTTTAAAATGAATAATATGAATAAGCAAACTTCAGATTTCAACGCAATCGCGAGGGTGTTGTTTTGGCAGGCTGTCGCGATCTGTCACTTTTCATAAGGAATACTAAATGAGGCTAAATTAAATCCATGTAAATTCTGCCTTTACAAGAATGCAGATATGCAGGTTCATAAAGTATATGAAATATTGCAGCTGATGTATTACAAGAAGTTTCTGGCTTTGGATATATTTTTAGTTTATATTAATAACGGTGTACTTGGTAAAAAATATCGGCGCTACAGCTAAAATCTTGTATAAAATTTATGATATTAATTTGGTATCATAATTTAAAGATATGCAAAATATTATGTAGTTGTTTTTTGGAAGTCATTTTAAATCGTGATTGTAATATTTTGACTAGGGTAAGTTTATTTGTAGATCTGCCCAGTTTTTTTTATTAGTAAAACTTCAAAAAAGTGTCAGATATATGGTCAATATAATGTTCTTTATATTTAATGTTGAGTTATTCTATTATACGTAAACCAAAGTATCAAAAATTTTCGGTAAAAATTAAATTAAGACCCCCCACCAAAAGCCCGGGATAACTAAAATTTAAGGGGGGTTTTATTCTAAAAAAATAATTTTTTTTTAACTTTTTTCGCCCCTCGGCCCAACTAAATTTTACCTTTAACTTGAAAATTTATGCATCACAACGATCTCAAACATACCTCAAAAATAATTAAGGTTTAGCACACGAACAAGTTGATGTTTTAAAATGGCCAGCCCAAAGTCCAGAATTAAACCCCTTAAAAAATTTATGGGACCAGCTGGAAGGCAATGTCAGGCACAAAAACAAAATAAAAATAGCGACGAGTTATTCAGAGCCTTGGTACAATCCTGGAACGCAATATCCCACGACGTGGTAAAGAACCTGATCTGGCAGTGTTCAAAAGTAAAGGGGTTCGCCACCAAATATTAAATAAACTTGGTGTAAAATTTAGTTTTTATAAAAGTTTCTTCATTTTTGTCCCCACGAATATTTTTTTTTGTAATTTGATTTAAATAAAAGATATTTTATAAAACCTGTATTGTATTATTATTATACAAATTATCTTACATACAATTATATAAATTTTGTTAGAATTTTTTTACATTTGAGAGAATAACACCGGAATTTCTGAAGTTTATCCACTTTTTTTCAGAAATATGCTTGGACACGTCGATTAGTATTCAAAATTGCGTTTTTTTGACCTAATAAAATTTTATACAGCATGTCCCAAATTTTAGATATAACGTCATCGAATACTTTTTTAAATGGCAACACTAATTTTTTTAAAACTATTTTTAAAGAATATATTAAGTTATACATGTGTGCCAAATTTTAAATTTTTATTTCTTGTTATTTAAAAGATGTTGCCATATATATTTTATATATACAGTGCCAGTCTCTAACTTGGAATACATTCACTAAATCAAACAATTTTTTTTTAAATATACTCGGACACGTTGATGAGTATTCTGAATTGCGCTCTTTTTGATGTAATAAAATTTTATACAGCATGTCTTAAATTTGAGATATGACGTCATCGAATATTTTTTTAACCGGCAACACTATTTTTTTAAGACTATTTTCAAAAAATATATAAAGTTACACAAAGACTGAAGAAATCTAATTCGATTTAATTTACCGTCAAAATAATAAAGGTCAGCTCGACAAATACCTTTTGGCATTTTACTTTTAAACTGCATAAAAATTAAATTTAGTTTAATTAGATTTCTTCATTCTTTGAATGAGATGTTTTGTTAAATATCTTTTAAATGACAACACATAAAAATTTGAAATTTGGTACACATGTGTAACTTGATATACCCTTTAAAAATAGTCATAAAAAATTAGTGTTGCCATTTAAAATATTAATCGCTGACGTCATATCTAAAATTTGGGACCTGCTGTATAAAATTGTATTACAACCGAAAGAGCGCAATTTAAAATACTAATCGACGTGTCCGAGCAAATTTCCGAGAAAAAAAATGTCTTTGATTTACCGAATTTATTTCAAGTTAGAGACTCGCACTGTATTTTGTAAACGAATACAATTATTAATCAAAAAAATAAAAAATAAAATTTTAATACTATCTATCTTTATTTTGACAAAAAGTAATATACAGATCACATGAGTTGATGCATTTCTAATTCCACGTCTCTATAATAACCAAAATGTTAACCTTTAGACCACATTTTACCTACATGCCATAGCCTACATTGCCAACAAGCCATTATTAGTGCTCCTTTGGCACCGGGACAAAAGACGTAAAGACAAAGGACAAAGGCGACATCCCCGTGCGCTATTAGCTGACATTTTAGCTGACATGCCTAATAATAGTTTCGCTGTCGGTGTATAGAGAGACTTCGTAGGCCGCAAAACCACGGCGTAATGCACCAGTTTCGAGAAATTTCAAAGGGCTTTTTGATTCTAATTTTGGGCATTTTAGTGCCAGTTCGTCGAAGGGCGAGAAGCTTGCGGCGATCTTTTAATATTTCCGTGGTAAAAGGGCAGAAGGGTATGAGCTGATAAGAGGCAGTGTTGCAAGTTAATTACAAGTTAATTTAATATTCGTAAATAGGTTATTGAAGAAAATCTTAAATATATTTTAAGTATTTATAAATTGTGTTACTTTATTAAAGTAAAGATATATGTAAATAGTAGAAGATCCGAACCTAAATCGACCTCCACCGGGCTGATAAGAAAATAAAAGGTTTTTTAAATAAATTTAGTATTGTAGACAATGCATAAAAATGAGTTTGCTAAAAATGCTGGACAGGACTATTTTTAATTATTAAATAAAAAATGATTTTTAATTAAAAGTTGTAATTGTAGGCGTCTAGCGATCTTTTGACCCACTTTCCGATAAGATAGACTTGAAATTTTAAAGGTGGGTAGGGGGCCTCAACAGCATCCTCCAAACCTAATTTAAAATCGTTACCCCTTTTCAAGGGTGAGGGGGTAGAATAAGAGGAAATCGAGGATAAAGCTCAAACCAAAAAAGATATCAAAACGCGGTTTTCGGGAAAAGTTAACAAGAGGATGGGGCTTACTCCTTTTTTTTTAACGTTTCTACAGGGCGCTACGGAAAAGGGGTCCAAATTGCTTTTGAAAACTTTTAATGCCAATATGTCGAAAACGGTGCGTCGAAGGGCCTTAAAAAAGGTAGCCCATGTAGACTGCGTCCTTATGGACCCCCCAAAAATAGAGTGCCAAAACTACGTATACAAAGTTCGAAGGTCATCTGAAGGACACATGACTGACGCGTAGTTACGCGGAATCGGTCCGCTGGCAGGAAACGCGGTTTGATCTGAATTAAAGGGTTCTAAACCCCCAGACCCGGGTTAAGTTTCCCGTAGGTTTAAAAGGTTACTGTTTCTTAAAAAAAAAATGCGCCCCAAGTAAAAAAGAGCCTGACGGGGAACCCATGGGGGTACCCTTTAAAAACCCCCCCCCTTTACATTTTAAATAACCTTAAAAAAAATTTAGGTTAGGATTTTGAATTTTGAAAACTATAAACGATACAAAAAAACCTTATAAAAGGAAAGTTGTAGCTTTTAACATTCTAAGCAAATAACGACTTCTATGTTTTTTTGATACCTTTGATAGTTTTCGAGATAGAGACAAAAAGATTATTTATTTTTTAATTAATAATATAATTAACAATAGCCAGTCCAGGATTTTTTTAGCAAACATATTTTCATACATTTTTTAAAATACTAAATTATTTTAAAATACGATTCATTCTTTTATCAGCCCGGTGAAGGACGATTTAGGTTTGGATCTAAAGGCGCGTTTACACCAAAGTTGACAACTAAAAGTTGACAACAATATTGTTTGTAGAAAACTAAAAGTTGTCAACTAAAAGTTGCACTTCTCAAATTAGAGCAACAAGTGGAAGCTTTTTTGTAGAAAACTAAAAGTTGCTCTTCTCACATTAGAAACAAGTGAAAACTTGTTGCCAAAAATTAGCCGAAATGTTTAGGCAGTAGTTCTCCAGGGTTTTCCAGTGTTTCTACAAGTTGCTTATGCAAAGCGTGGAGCAAAAATCTTCCACTTTCACTTGTCAACTTTTTTTGATCTGCTTACAATAGGCACGTTTACACCAAATGTTAAACTAAGAGTAAAATTGAGCTACAGGTTATCAACAAACGTTGTTGCACTTCTCAAACTAGAGCAACAAGTGGAAGATTTTTGTAGAAAACTAAAAGTTGCTTATCTTAAATTTAGAGAAACGTCAAAACTTGTTGCCGAATTGCGCGAAAGGTTTAGGTAGTAGTTTTCATAGTTTTCTGTAAGTTGCTTGCAAAAGCGCGCAGCAACAAATCTTCCACTAGTTATAAACTTTCTTTGATCTTTACCGACACTCGCGGGAAACTAAAATTTGTGGAAGATTTAAGTCTCTCCACAAGTGGAAGACAGAAAAGGTATACTTTTTGTAGAAAAAGCAACAATTTGCCGCAACTTGTGGAAAACTTAGTGGAAGACTTTGGTGTAAACGCGGCTTAGGACTAGAAATTAGAAGACTTTAATGTAAAGGTCCACTTCAGTATACATAAGGTGTCCGGAAAATAAGTTTAGAAAATTTTATTACAGACTTTTGATATCTAAATAGGCCAAATTATGCCATATCTAACATTGCTTTTTAACTGGTAGGGACAATAAGGATGGAAAAGGGGAAGAAACAGTTGTTGTAAACCCCTCCCTCCCCATTCAAAATTGGCAAAACCTTGTAACTTGAGAGCCAGTCAATTTTAAAAAAATGTCAAATTAAAAAAAATATTTTTTGTCGTATTGAAATAAGTTCCCTTTTTTACTGGGTCCAAAAAAGATTTTTTACGGACTAAAATAAGTCCGTAAAATAGCTTCTTTTTTGGAGCCAATACAAAAAATATTTTTTCTAAAGTAAGTAATTACTAATTATTATTATTAAAAGGTAATATTTTTATAGCTAACTTATAGCAAATATTATTTCTGATGCGTTGTATTATCGAAGCGTAATTATCAACTTAACGCTTGTCAATACTTTAAATTATTATTATTTTATCTAATTATGCCACATTTAACCAAGTAAAAAGAAATTAAAAGAAATTTCTTAGCATAAACAATTTAATTAAGACAAAAAACAATTAATTATTTATAGTCCACTAACTGAAGACCTGAAAGTACCCAAAGCTCTAAATAAATCCATACAGTTCTCATTTGTGGCGCAATTCTTAGGTCTTCGGATGCTTTCGAGCGAGAAAAAGTTTATCACGATTCCGACGTGGGAACCCGCTGAATAATGGCCTCCCAAAGTCCCAAAAATAAGTTTCCCGCAAATATCTGCTGAAATATGCGAATTAGAGATTTTTTTTCAAACAAAAAATGAAGATCACCTCGAAATCTACAAAAATTGTCCTTACCATTTTTTTCGCAACACCAATATTTTTCGCAAAAACGGCCGTCAAAAAATCGATAACATATAGATTTTCTAGAACTCCGGAAATGGGTAAAAAAGGCAAAACAATTTTTTAACAAAACGCAAGAAATTTGGTGAGGGAAATGTTTTGGGATCATTGAACACTTGCTAAGGTATCATTTAAAAAAAGAAATGTTAATAACAAACCATTTTTTCAAAAACCATTAATAAATTAATGAAATACTCTCAAAATATTGTGAAAAAAAAACTTTGACCGCTTTTTTTAATATTCTAGAAAAATCAGAATGAACGCACACTCATATGCAATGATAGGAACGAGTTTTCCCATTCCGATAAATTTTAAATGATTAAAAAATGTACATTATTGCCCGAGTAATGGAACAATTCGTCCGCCCGCTTATACGTAAATCCATGAAGATAGAGGCTTTCTAGCGGTAGAGCGGCTGCTGAATTGAAATGAAAAATTATAAGAGTTATTTTTGTAGATTACAAGGCGATCTTCATTTTTTGTCAAAACAAAAATGCTCCAATTCGCATATTTTGGCAGATATTAGCGGGAAACCATTTTTCGGGCCTTGAGGGGCCATTTTCAGCCCTTTCCCACCTGTTCATGTTGATAAACTTTTTTTCGCTCGAAAGCATCCCCGAAGACCTAAGAAATGAGCCACAAGGAAAAACTAAACAGATTTATTTACAGCTTTGTCCCTTCATTTACTGGACTATTAGCTATTTAATTACTTAATATGCCCCTAATAATACCCAAACCAACAATAAAACCCAAGTATCAAAAGAACTTTAAACATAAGTAGCATTTTAAATATTTTACTTGTATCTAGACTGATTTACAACATCGTTTACCTTAACTTTGTTTCCGCTCGCAGCGAGTCCGTGTGTAAACTTCCTAACTTTATTTGCACATCTTTTTAAAGTTCTTATCGTCCTATCGTTGTTTACTTCTGCCCTATTGAGTAGAATGTAGAAGTTTAAAGTTCTTGTCTAACGGCAAATTGACCGGGAATTTGTTTTATTTTATAGATTTGTACTTAAATAAACAAAGGTTTAATACATATACTTAATATACCGTTGTTTTCAATGCACTGTTAACAACTTTTTTGAATGGTTTTTAAGGCATTTATGACGTGGAATAATTTTATTTCTGCAAAGGCCTCATGAAATCATTGGTCAAGTTGTTGTCGAGTTAAGGTGACTTCTTTATCAATTTTACTTTCCAACACTCCCCAAAGAAAAAAATCTGGAGGTGTTACATCCGGTGATCCTGGTGGCCACTTTATAGGTCCATGTTTTTCTATCCAACAGTTTCTAAAGTAAGTATTTAAATACTCTCTTATTCGAAGAGGGGTATGGGTAGAGACATCATCTTGTTGAAAGTAAATTTAAGTAAAAGCAAGTTCTCACTTCAATAAAAGTTAAGCTTTTAGGAAATATACCTTTTTTACCTGATTATGGGCCTTCTTCATTTAACTTGTTATTTTTATTATAAGTTTCTAGTCTCGGCTTTATAAAAAAGGCGTATGTCCTTAAACTATGTTTCAGTCCTTGGAATATGTCTTTAAATAGTTGTCGTCTTTCCGGATAGCAAACAAAATATAAATTTTGCGCCATTTCTTTCCCATTTTCAATATAAACAGATATCAAATTTTTCCAAATGTTAATACCTAAGTTATTTTCACAAATTATTGTGTAAAAATGAAATTGACGTTAAATGTTAATAACGAGTAGAATGTCAACATAGTTTCGTTTTTAGGATATTAGTTTTTGTTTCAGAGCCTACTGTGCACAAGTAATAAAATTTAAATAAATCGCATAGAAAGCCAATATCATCCATAGTGTAATATTTTTGATAAGAAAAGTTAATATGCTATGTTTTTAGAATAACAAATACAGGGTGTTCCATTTAAAAAAATGAGGTCAGGTCTGATAACTTTTTTAACTGACCCCGTATACTGATTATGAAAACAGCAAATTATTCAACAATCATAATAAAAAAACTTTTGTGTAAATTTTTTCCTGTATCTCTTTTAACTAAAAAAATATAGCGAGATTTTTAAATTGACAATTTTTGATGTTCCCTCGTACCTCTTAAGCCAGAGGTTCCCAACTTTTTTCTTTTGTTTCCGTTTCCATCTTGAAAGTGGTCCCACTTTCAAAATTTTACTGGTTTCGGTGGCCCCCTGCTGCTACATTTCTACCACATTCGAAAAACTTGTCAAAAAATGTGAAGATCTAACCCTAAATTCAGAGTGGTAAAATAAAAAAGGTATTTTTTTCTGTTCTATTTATTAAAATAATATGTTTACAAATAACATACCGTAACTTTAACAATGCAAATCAACATTTTAAAAAAATAGTCTAAATTTTATTTGGAGGAATTTACTTAATAGGTTGACAGCAAATTATCAATATTTACCTTCAGTTTTGTAAGAAATAACCGCAAATCTCCACGTTCTGTAATGTTCAATCTGCTCTTTTTCTTAATAGGTTTGTAACAACACTTAAACTTTTTTCGACGAGGTTTGACGAGGGAAACGCTATCAAAAGTTTTGTTTAATTTTCACCTTCAGCTCTTTGTAATACCACATTTGCCTCTTCCGTTTCATCAAATGGATTTATGAAGCATGGTGGTATTTCTGCCAAAATACAGATTGTCCAAAATCACCGAATAGTGTGGATTTTTTTGGTTTTCTTAATTTTTTTGAGTAGTGTATTATCTACCTACATTAATAGGTAAAGCCAAGCCAGCATTTCTGTTCTTTACTATCGAAACTAGATAAATATTTTCGTGGACCCCTACTTACAAATTGTGAACCCCCATATTTATATTACGCCAACGTAAACCCCCGTCGAGTCTCCTGTGGACCACTGGGGGTCCACCTGGACCACTTTGGGAATCATTGTCTTAAGCAATCGAAAATTTTTAAATATTTATTTTAAGTTTGACCCAAAAAGAGCACATGACGCCTATATTACTTTTTTAATATCACTAACAATTACGGAGATACCCTATAAAAGTGACGAAAATGGGACAGCCTGTACGATATACTTTAATAATTTTATTCTTACATGTGTAGTAGACAATAGCAGTTAATAATTAGGTGTTCGGCCAAATTAAAGGATCAATACCAAAATTAGGTTTTATAATGTGTTTAAGACCTTCGATTTCCTCTATGCTTATTGACACGTCTCGACATTGATCTGATAAGGTGTACTATCTCCTCTTGGGGTATCTCATTCCACTCTACCTTCAACTCACGTCTAAGTGCTGCCAGAGTCTAAGGGGTGTGCTATAAATTAAAACATCCGCGACCTACGATGTCTACTGATAAACATGTCATTCCATATCAAACTGTGGATAGTAAATATTATTAAGAAGAATAGGCATTATCGAATTAAGAAGACTGTTGAAGTCACAGCATTAAGGCGCGTTTTTGCCAGAATTTCAGTTTTTAATTTTGATTATTTTTTATAGCAAAACGAGATCATTTTCCCAAACTAAGTGTACAGATTATTTTTAGGTAGTATTAAAAACATTTTTGTATCATCTGGAAAAATGTAAAACCTGCATATTTTTATTGCGAAAGAAATTAATCCTTACTTTTAATACTTATTTTTTCTACCCAGACTCCTTAAGCTGTCACTAATCTTTACAATTCAAATAAACTTAAGGTTAAAAAAAATACAAAACCCTAAAAAGCCTTATTAATTTCATCTTAAAAAGAAATTAAAAATACTTCTGGATTTTATTAAATCTTGGCGGTATAATTAAGTCTTGATTAATTTACTTTCTTTTTAAATAAGAATTCTGAAAGTGTAAATAAACACCGTTTCCTAATTAGAATTAATTATAAGACCGTTTTTATTTTTAGACTTTAATATTTATTTCGTTTTAATTAATTGCTGGAATCTATGGATGTTTAAAGAAATTGATCTTTTTTAACTCTGTCTGACTTGCCTAATTAATTTTTTGTTTGTTGTGTAATAGAAACTTAAAAAAAAAACAAGAAAATGTTAAAAGTTAAGTGTTGCCAAGTGTTTCTTTCGAACTTCGAACGTTTTGTTATGAGACTAATCGTATAAAACAGCAATTTACTAATTAAGAAGCTTTAACAATATAAACAAAAACTAAAATACTCATTTTTTGTGTTAAATTCTTAAAATTCATCCTTCGCAGCCTCGTATTTTCTATATTTTTCCAAAAATTTTCTACATTTTTGTAAAAATTTATTTATTAAAATGTTACAATGAGATATGTCAAAAACAATTTTAAATATTTTCATGAAATTTTGTTGACGCCGTAAGTACAGTGGGAGATATATTTTACGTTATTTTAAATTTTTTTCATCCCCTCTAAAAGACTTTAGGGTAATTTTAACATTTTAAATAGTTTTATGTTATTTTTTTTAAATAATTAATTTAAATGAAAATGAAGCTTCGTCCTGCTGATACCATATGTCACGATTTATGTACTGGTTTAGTAACTGAGGTACCGGCCTGCACGTTGGACAGATTTGACTCCAACTGACTTTTTTTGTGGAACTCTATAAAGGACAAAGTAATGACTTTTGCACTTACAACTTCAGATAGCAAATCAAATACTACTGCCTATTAGCCACACCTATGGTGTTAGAGCGAGTACAAAATTTATTTTAAGAAAGAGTGAGAAAGTGTTTGGAAGTCAAAGGGGGCATTTTAAACAATTTTTTGGGCATAATAGGATACATAATTATATTTGTAACTTTAAAGTTACGCCCCACCCGTTAGAAATAAAGTGGGGGCGGGGGGGTTAGTTGTGGTTAGTTGTTAGAAATATCAAACACAACGTAAAATATGCCTTCCTGCACTTACTATGCGTCAATTTTTTTTTAGGAAAATATTTCTAAACCGTTTTTGACTTATCGTCGTGTTATCATTGTAACACTTTTAAAAGCACACACTGTATACTAGGCATTAGTCTCAGCTTTATATTTTAAAATCAAAGAAAAACTTCCTTGTATCTTCGTAAAAAGATTTATTTTGATACGGCATGCGTCAAATAGGTTTAGGGCGTAGATCAGGGCAATAAACCCTTGCTTTTGTAGGCCAGTATAACTATAACATTTTACTATTATTTATGTAGCAAATTTGCCAAAATCAGCCGGTTATTTTTAAATTATATAATAAGTGCTATGATGTAGCATCGTTGTTAAATAACCCTGGGGTTATATAACCTGGATGCGTTTGGAATTTCCATCAAAAAATGAATTTTGTATGTTTCCGATGTTTGCATCATTATAAAATCGAATAGGTCAAGTAAAAAAGAAAGGGCTATTCATTAAATCAACTATAAATCGATAAATTAACACGTTTGATGCATGCCACATCAAAAACGCCTAAATTTTCAGAATTTTTGAAAATAAAAAAGTTGTTAGTTACCCCAAAGTCAATTTACTCACGAAGTTTCAGAGGACTTTTTTATTTAAAATTTAACATAGGGACCAATACCTATACATTATTTTTAACGGTTTGGGCATACTAAAAACTTTAAAATATATCTTTTTTTTTAAATAAATGTTAAAATGAGTTTTATAAAAGAGAAGTAATTGTATTTAATTTTTAAAATTTACTTTAAAACACAAACACTGTAATATATTCCATCACAACAAGCTACCCTTTGTGCAACATACTTTCCATTCTTTCCATACTTTTCGCAAACATAATAAAAATACCATTATTCTGGCTTCGACATTTTTGAATTCTAACGCGCTGCCCAGGGCTTTCTCTTGAGACTTGAAAATTTCAAACTTTTCCACTAAATATTCAAAAGCGGACCGCATTTCGAATTTTCAGCGTTTCCCCCGGTCCGAGTTTAAAAGTTATCCAATAAACAGAATGTAGTGCATGTTGTAGTAGTTTTTAAAATACCCAATGGACAGACTTCTATTGGTAAACACTTTCTTTATTGTCCGTTCTTTGATTTTAGAAAACTATTTTGCAACAATAAATTTTAAAATCGTTTTATCATAAAGAAACGGCTGTTTAAAGCCCGATTACTAACGTCCCGTATGTTGCCTTGAGTAAAGTAAGAGGCTATTTATTGACACGAAACTTAAAAATTTGGAGGCTTGGAGAAAAAAGAAATATCTCTACACGCAAAAAGTTTCACAGCCTAACACTCTATAAAAGAAGACACGAACTAAGTGGAAAGTGCAAGGACGCTGCGATTAAACAGTTAAGGAATAGATAAAAGTAAAAATTAGTGTTATTCTTAGAAGCTGCTAGGGAAGAACTAATTGTCTAAGTTCTTAAAGCAGGTACCCATTAAAAAGCGACAGGTCCTCCATAGCTGGTTGGACGAGAGGAAGCCTGTAAGAGCAAAGTCATTAAAAGGGAGAATGGCTCTTTTTTAAATAGAGTCAAAAATACCATACGGTGTGGGAGACGCCATGTACCACTTCAACCTGGTCTAATTGGAGATACATATTATTAGGTATACAAAGTAAAGAAAAATCAATACTTTTTGGCTAAAAAGAGAAATCTGAGCTTCTTCGAAGCTGCTGTGGCTATGGATATGTGCAACTCACATGGGGTAATTGTCCATTTCATTCAGTTGTCCAGTTCCTGAAGTGAAACCAGATAGTGTAATAATATTTTATTTCACCATCTGGACAATATTTTTATCCAGGTTATAAAATGGATATACCATTTTTCCACTTGGTGAACCGAGACGGTATTACAGCATCTAGACATAAAAATCATCCAGTTCCTGTACTGTATATTTGGCATTTATCTATTTACTGTAATACAATGCAATGACCCAACATTTTTGGTTAGTTGGGGTTAGTTGTGGTAAGTTTTTCCGTGTAATGTTGATCAAGAAGCGTATAAAAATTATCTTTGATATTAAACATTTTTGCTTTAGTGGTTTAATATAATGTATATGCCATTTAAACACCGATGACTGATTGTTTCACTAAGTGGACAAATGCCAAATATACAGTACAGGAACTGGATGATTTTTGTGTCCAGATGGTGTAATTTAGTCTCGCTTCTCTAAGTAGAAAAATTACATATCCATTTCATGAACTGGACATAAAAATTGTCCAGATAGTAAAATAAAATACTATTACACTATCTGGGTTCACTTCACGAACTGGACATCCAGTTCACGAAATTGATAACTACGCCAAGTGGGTGCCACAGATATATTATGTTTGGGCCAATTAAGATCGTTTTTAAGGGTAACGCACAGATGTTCTTAATCCTGCAGAATTTGGCCATATCTCTGTTTTGTGCACTCTGAAAACTAAAATATTATAGTTATTATAGGTTGTAACTAAAAAATATATATTTTAGGTTAAGTTATACCTATGTATATGTTATTATTATGTATGATAATTTTAATAGAAAGCAGAAGTAATATATAGAATAACTTAAAGCAAATAAGTTATTTATATTTTTGAGCAAATTTTGCCATAACTTCTTGTACACTAGTATCATTAATACCTTGTCGTCTCTGTATCAAGGAATGTGGACCAAAAAATTTAGTAAGAGAAGAAAAAATAGCTGCTTAAAATAAAACGTATATTTTCCTATTGGTTTTATTATCCCCTTTCAACAAAAAGCCACTGGGAAATAAATATGCAGAAATATTTTATGCGAGCCATTCTATAGCAACGCATCATCCTGTCTCGAAACAATCATTTAAATTACAGTATTGAAATTAAAGATGTCTTTATATGGTAATGTAAAAATGACTTTTAGCATTAAGTTTAACAATGGGAAAATTATTAAATTATTAAAAAAAAGAACATAATACAAGTAATTCTGAAAACATTGCATAAGACAAAAATGACTATAATTACTAAACGGTACCTTCGTAACACAAAAAAAATATTCAAATTAAAATGTTATTAAAAGTTATACCTTAACTTTGTTTATCGTTTACAAAGTAGATAAAAACATTAGTTTCTTGGGTTAAGTCTCTGGTTTCCAAATATGTCATAAGATTTTTATTATCTTTTAAAATATGGAAGATTTCGTAGGTTGTATCACCCAAGAGATCTTTTTTTAGAGAGCTAAACAAATATTTGATATGTCTGTATTTAACAGTTTCGGAAATATAAAATCTCAAAGGTTGTAGTTGCCATTATATTTATAAAAAATATTTGTAATCAAGATGTATAGCTATTCATTAATCAAGGTATTTTAATTTTTTTGGAAAATTAGCCTGTGGATGTATTGCAGAAAGTTTCATCCTTACTTTCTGCCATTGTTCCCTTTATGCCTTTTAGTACATCCACGGGCTAATTTTTTAAGCAACCTTGCTGCACAAAAGGTTTAATAGTGAATATTAGTATTAGTTCATATTACGGGTTCATACAAGCCTTTGTGAAAATTTATAAAGGTAAAATAATATGCAGCAGAGACAGATATAGGGTAATATATATATTATGTATAATATCTGTAGTAACACAAAATATAACGGCTTTTTTTACCTTTACTTAACATAATTTGTTTGCATTTCTTTTCTGCTTTTTACCTCATAAATTAAGTTATTTAAAAAAATAGTTTATTTTCTTTTATATAATGATATAAAAACCACAAAAGAGGCAAAAAGACAAATAATAAAAAAGGTCTCAACAAATGACAACAAAAATATGTGTATGGAAAATGATATCGATTAAACCCCAATTTAATAAGCTATTAGTAACACCTAAAAGGCAATGAAAAGATGACAGAAATTAAATAAAAAAGTACAAACACAATACAACTGGCAAGTTGTTAATATGATTACCAACGTAACAAATATACACACGTACTCAAGTGAATAAAAAATATTATTAATTGACAATCTTACAGGGTGAGTTTTTTGTAAGTGTCAAACTTTGGTGATGTAGGAAGTACAAGACATATTTTACGTTATTTTGACTCTTCTTACGTCGCCCCAATTTGTGGATTGGGGGTATCTTTGGAATGTAAATAGAATGTTATGATTTTTTAATGCGAATCTATGTAAAAAACTAGATACATGTGCAAAAAACAATTAAATTGCCCTACTGCTTACGGAATTATGATCAAAGATAGCTTAATTAAAATTAAAAATTATTTGGGGATTTTACCTGGACTAAGACGCGTTTCCATAAAAATCCATAATGTGTTTATAAGTAAAGAATTTGACATGTTATTCATAAGATAAATGGGTCTAAGTCCAGTTAAAATCACTGATTTATTTTCTACATAATTTTGATCTCTGTAACTAATAAATCATTGACATATGTTTTATGATCGTTGCTGCATTGAAAGTATAGAAAGTGTGCATTTGAACATATTTTGCAGTTCGTTGGATTTTACAAAAAGAGTTGTTTAAACGGTGGAAATTTAGTGCATAGAGTTTTCTTTTGCTTTATAGAAATGAGGTAACATATTGAGGTTTAAAAAGATCAAATAATGTTAAAACTCCCTGTGAATATACAGGGTGTAAAAAGTATGATGCTCACCATTTAAATGGGCTATGATGGAGCTCAAAACAAGTTAAAAAGTTTATATGACATATGTGTCTAAACTTGACAGATTTTGTTTAGATTAGATTAGATTAGATTATTTGAGCGGAGATGGCGAAAAATCACCTCCACCACTGCAACCTTACCAGATTTATTGTGGTTTCTCCTATCGTTCTTTAGAGTACCTTGTCCAAGCCCGTCTTCTTAACTAGACTCCAGAGTCTCGACACTGGCCACTCCATATAACTTGCCGGTTTTGGCTTCTCCTCCCCAAGCCTAGTAAACCTAAGCCTGCATAGTGCTTCGCAATGGCACCACACATGTAAGGCTGTTTCTTCAGCCTCCTGGCAGAACCTACACAGGCTATCCTCCACCAGGTTTATTCTTTCCAGGTGCTTGTTGAGTTTAAATGTCCGTTAGTTGACCTACCGTTATCCTTACGACCTTACGGCTGTGGCTCAGTAGGTCCGATGTAAACTTGGCCGAGCGGGTCTTAATGAACTGCCTTTCCGTCGTTGTCCCGGTGTTTGTACCCACCAGCTTTGAAACTGTCTGTCTACCCAACTCTTAATAGACTTTGAAGAGCCTCCGAGAACCGCAGAATGGCTCCGGGCCTATCATTTCCGCGGCTGATCCTTTTGGCTAGGTCGTCGGCCTCTTCGTTGCCTGGATGGCCATCGTGGCCTGGTACCCAGGCTACCGTAAGTTTGTTTGCCAAGCCGACTTTTTCCAGGGCCTGTATACAGTCCCCGACTAGTTTGGAATTAACTTTTGGGGAACTGATGGCCTTCAGGGGCCGCTTGGCTATCTATAAATGACGATATTTTTTCCTTTACTCCCTTTTTCAATCCTCACGGCGCAATGCACTATTGCTGCGATTTCCGCTTGGAAAACCGTGGCGGCACCGAGACTTAAGACTACCTTTTCTCTAGGCTTATCTCCATAGATGCCAGCTCCTACACCCTTGTTGGTCTTGGAGCCACCTGTATACCAGATATGATCGGCTTTGATTGGAGGGGCTGCCTTCCAGTCCTCCCTATCTGGTATGACAATACGAAAGTGTCTATTGAAGATGAAACGAGGGGTTATCCTGTCTGAGGGCATCTCAAACAATGAGCTGACCTCTTGGTCCTCCTCTATTTCCCATCTTGGAGTCCTTCGGTGTTCTAAAATTTGGGACTTTGACCCCCTTTTTGAGCCTATAGAGTACCGCCTTTACTTGCCCCTGTATGTAGATGTGGAGGGGGCAGGTTTAAGCACTTCTAGGGCTGCGGTTGGAGTTGTTCTCATAGCTCCCGTGATGCATACGCATGCTAGCCTTTGCACACTTTGAAGTTGTCTGATTGCTACGGTCTGTGAGACCCTTGCCCCAGGCAACTGAACCATAGGTTATCATGGGTCTTATTACCATTTTATACAACCACATGTTCATTTTGGGTTAAGTCCCCAGCTTTTTCCACAAAGTCTGGACATCTCCCGAGGGCAATTTTTGCCTTCTGAACAAGTTTGTTGAGGTGTGGTCCCCAGTTCATCTTTTGGTCAAAAGTGACTCCTAGAACTTAACCTCTTTTGAGAAGGGGATTTCCACTCCATTGAGCTTTGGACATCTGAGTGCCCTTAGTGCTCTTTTTTTTTGTGAAGGGAACAATAACGGTCTTTTGTGGATTAACCGACAGACCTTCCCCCCTGCACCATTCGTCTACGATGTTCAGTGCGTTTTGCGTCCTTTCTGAAACAAAGTCTGTGTTACCTTAACTACGATGGCTATGTCGTTGCGTAGCCGAGGCAGTGAAACCCTTTGGCCATTTTTGCCAGAAGGTCGTCGACTAGATCGCCCAGTATAATGGTGATAGAACGCCTCCGGGCAGCCCCCCCCACCAGCTTCTATGGTGTCCTCGCCCAAGGTGGATCTAATGACCCTGTTTCTTAGGCTGGCCTCCATCCAATAGCATATGTGTCTAAACTTGACAGATTTTGTTTAAACGATGTCGAATTAAGAATTTTAAAAGCAATTATTTTTGAAAATCTCAACAATTAAAAACGTTCGTCTTAATCGCTTATCAATATATTCATTTGTTAATAAAATAAACTAAGTGTTAAATGTGTCAATGTACAAATAAAAAAAAATAGAAATTATTTTTCCCCCAGTTAAAAAGTTAAAAAACAATTGTTTACAGAGCTACCTAGAAGCCTTGTATGTGAAGTAAAGTCAGTTGTATATTGAGCTCATCGGCCCGGCCGCGATATTTTTGTTTGTTTTTAAATCGGAAAAATATGCCGGTATGTTTTAAATTTACGACACCCGTAGTGCAAATATACCAAAGATTTTTGAAAACGTAATGTGTGCAACCGAGAAATCTTATTCTACAAGAAAAATAAAAAAATGCTGTTTTAAAACATAATAATTTGTGTTCTTAAAATGAATATTTAGCCTAACCTTTTGTAAGTACAATTACTTTTTAATTACAAATAAAAACCAAACAATAATTATTTATTGTTTTTTACTTAACTTTAATTCCAAATAAAATATTAAAATAAATTGCAAGAAGTAGTTTTTATTATTTGTATGTAAACGAGCATCTTAAAAAAAGTGTAAATAGGTGTGCAAAATCTTGCAAAAATCGTTCGACGTTCCGACTTGCTACGGTGAAACGTGCGCGGTGTTGCCAACTTTTTTAAACTTTGAAAGGCCATATTTCGAAAACAATTAACTTTCGACCCATATGTTCTTGGCTTTTTCGACTTGTTTTGAACTCAACTATCGCTCATTAAAATCGTGAGCATCATACTTTTTACACCCTGTATTTGTAATAACGTGAAAGAAAAAATGAATGTACACGTGAGAGATTTTGAAACATATCTTAAAAGATGTTTTAATTTAGTATACTTGTTTTACAGAAAAAAAATATCATATTAAAAAAATGAGACGCTTTCCAAAAAAAACAAACCAATAAATAACCTGACCCATTTAAAAATGTTAGTTTTAATTAAAATAAAAAAGATACGACATAAGTTTCTCTTGTTTTTTTATTTAGAACACTTTCTTAAGTATTCTGCAGGTAAAAATACACAAGATTACCCATCAATTTTTTTTTATAGGAAAAAATTCCTAAATATTGTTTTGTTCAGTCCTCGTTGAATGACCTTAAAAATTTAATAAATAAACCTAAGTATAAAATTATTTATAATGTTTATCCTTTAAAGCTGTATATGGTGCATATTATACGAAAAATTTTAAATTTAAAACATAAATAGCTACTACCAAGTAAATAATTGATTTCAAATATCAAAGGAAATAAACTCAATACTTCATGTTGCCACCCCAACCCCTGAAACATTCGCCTTGAACATCAAAAGGGGGCAATTTCTTAAATATAATATTGCTTCCGAAATATAAATTACAATTATTTAGATGTGTTTACAGTCGCTGTTCGCAATATGAACCCCACAATTTGCCGCGCCGTGGTTTCAGGGGGGTTGAGAGTTTACCCCTATAATATCTAACCGCATATTGTTAAGTTTCAAGAATTAGAGATAATATGTATTATAAGAAACGTTCTGGTTTACATTTAATGTTTTAAAATAGGTTCTTTAAAAAAAATGGAATGGATTCACCTTTAATTAGTAATATCCCTGTTAAAACATTTTTATTGTAAAAAACTAGCAAAATAAACCTTTAAGGTCAAATTATGCACTTGACGTTACCGTTCCCGCTGCTGATGCAGTTCCCGTTCGTAAGTTAAACTTATGTCGTTTAAGGTAACAATTTATAAACACGGCCGCCGCAGCAGTTGGCTTACAATTTAGTTGACGTTCAAGTGTCAACTGCAGCAAAATGGCAACGCCAACAAAAAGTCAACTTTCAAGAGCCGTCTTATCCAAAAGTTTAAATGTTTTAAAGTCAGTCCTTGGACCATCAAAACAGGCGACGAAAACAAAAGTAAATAGATGGTCCTAAGAACAACATCTATATCATTGCCATGTATCGCCTGGTTAAAGATATGTGAAGGCCATGCTGGGTAACACTTCTAAAAAACTAACAGTTATACTGCCGAGTGATGATCGCGAAATTTACCGGACTTAGCAAAAGTTAAAACGGCTTAAAATGTTTAATAAAACGTCATTTTTGGGGGGTTATTCAATGATTTTAGTAGGCAACGTCAAAATCTGAATTTTGTTAAACATTCTAAACCGTTGTTAACTTTTAACAATTTAATCCTTCTAAAAACAACGCGACACCCCGGCCATGGCCCTTTTTCTGGGACGCACACAGATTATACAACTGGTAGGACTACTAACAAGTCCCTTGTTAGTAGTTATTGGCATACACAACGGTCGGAATCTATTAAATTTAATTGGAGGAAGCGGGTTTTAAAAATATGAAACCAAAAAAGTGCAGTGCAAATATGGGCATGCGACCAACTCCACTTAAACCAACCACCAAACAACCGACTAACCAGCGAAAACGCTTTACAGATTTTAATTGTTTTCTTGTATTTTCCAGATACATCCACCAGGGTTTTTGGCGCAAGGGTAAGAAAGTCTTTATTTAGCATTATAAATACCTATTACTGGTAGGTTCAATCTTTAAAAAAAATCTGGTTTCTGGGCTGTATTAAGTTACCGTCTGGATTAAAAGCTTTCAACAAAAACTTTCACTACTAAGTCAAAACAGAAACCAATCAGTATATTTCAAAAAATGACTTTTTTTTTTCTTGGGACAGTTTAAAGGCCAAGGCCTGAGTACTAACGTACCATGGGTGTTTGAAGTGTGGTGGAAGGCAGTTTATTTACACGAGACTTAAATATTTAGAGATTGGGAGGAAAAGGGAAAACTTTTGCAGGTAGCAGGTTCCTTAGTCTGGACACTATAGGGATGAAGGAACGAACTAAGTAGGAAGTTTAAGGCCTCTCAAGTTGGACTGTAAAAAGAGGCATAAAAGTGGCAATACCCGTTGCTTTGTTGGGAGCTGCAAAAGGAGAAATTGTACTGGCCAACTATTCGGAGCAGAAGCCGTGAAAATACTTATAAAAGAGAGACAGATTCCCTACAGCTCGTCGGCGAGAAAGGGAGGGAAGCTTTTCTGTAAGTGTGGGAATATTTATAAGACAAACAGCTCTTCTTTGAATAGAGTCAAGAATGCTAAGTCTTGTAGGGAACACCATTTTCCAAACATGAGAAAAATATTTTAAAGGGGGTCTGATCTGGGATATATACAGAGTATACAGATTAGCAGGAGAGAAATACTTTCTGGCTCGAAAAAAAAAACTTTTTTGAAGCTTTGGGGTTTTGTCTTCCATAAATGTGCCTTGTCAGAATGATTTTTATTTTCTGCTTCATACTTCTAGCAATTATTGAATTTTAGTGGTAAAAAATATTACGCAAAATATACACTAAAATGTAAAACAATATATTTTTCGGTTCATTAAAAATATTTTAGTTTACCAATCAAATAATTACTTTGTTACTTCTATACGCCATTAACAATAAAACAACAATTAACTAAAGCGATGTTTTGCGCTTAGCCCATCAATAAGATATTACCGATACGATTATAAAGTGTAATCCAAACTCAAACTATTCGCATGAATCACTTAGTACAACCCAAAGCGATTGCATATACATCGAATAACGACAGTAACGAGAGATATAACGACGATAATCCATCATGGAGACAATAATTCAGTAATGGACTCGTTTATGCAATCCCCGGGGATGAAACAGGGTTACCTTTTGTTTACACAATGCTCCGGCTTGTAGCGTCGCGTCGGTATAACTGCATTATATTTGATGGGTTTTTTTTGTGGTATTAAAGGTAACTGTCCTAATAGTTTTAAGAAAAACAAGTTTAACAAATTATGATATAGATTTAATTAGAGAAGCGCTATTTAAATTAAGCCTAAAATATAAAAAAAACGTATATTTTTATAAAAAATTACTTTATTGTTTTTTAAATATTATCTATATACTTTCGCATGCATTCGAACCACTTCTCAAAACAATTTTTAAATTCCGCTTGAGACACCTTCAAGACATGTTTTTTAAATTTATCAACGTCTTCTTCTGACCCGCGCAATTAATTATTGATATTTGGAAACAAAAAGTCAATTGGTGTCAAATCAGGCCTGTACGCAGATGACGCACTATTTCGATTTTTTAAGTGCCCAATTAATCGGTTTCTGGACGAGATTTGTGACAGCTGGCGATGTCTTGATAAATAATGGTCTGATGGCTCTGGTTTGTTTTCCTTATTTTACCTTTGACGAACAATGGTTGTGTACCATTTAAAATTGATCATTCTGTCGTCTCTCTACAAGAACTATTGCCATATAGGCAGCTTCTCTAAAAAATAGACGACCTTTAATTTTGAAGTCCCTTGACCGCAAAGAGTTTTTCTTGGATTGGGTTGATCTTGAAAAAACCACGCCAAATGCTCTTAGTTTCCAGCTTAAACGCATCGATTCACGTTACTTTTTGATCAGGTCTGGCATGATGGGCTTCTTAACAAACTTCCATCCTACGGTCTTCAACCTAAGCTTTATTCTTCGATCTCCAGTTTCCTCTTTAATAGACGTATATCAGTTATTGTAGATGGTCAATTTTTCAGCTTCTACCAATTTAATGCTGGGGTGCCCAGGGCTTAGTACTGGCACCCACTCTATTACTTCCTCACATTAACGATCTTCTCTCTTCCACAATCAATCCTATTCATAGTTTTGCTGACGATAGTACCCTCCACCCTAATATACAATTTTTCAAGTCGGCCAATAAGCCTGATTTGAAAAACAAGCGTAGGTCAATGCAGATATCTCTTTTACAAGTAATCTTGGATTGGGGCGCCAAAAATCTTGTCCAGTTTAAAGTCTCCAAAACACAGTCATGTTGGCTGTCGCGAAAAAAGTCTGCCAATGCTAATCCTTTACATATGAGCTCTGCAGAATAGAGTAATTTAATCTTATTGGCGTTATTTTTAAGAATAACCTTAACTAACACAAACGCATTACATTCA